>JAAMXP010002520.1:0-25569 GCA_019693395.1 Ettlia oleoabundans | reverse complement strand
CCCGGCCCTTCCTTTCCATCCAGACCACCCACCTGCCGAAGCAGAGGCGCACGAGTCCATCCCACTCCAGCAGGTTGATGGGGGGAGGCGGGTTGCGCGGCTCTATCCGCACCACGCTCGAGTCAACCTTGGGGGGCGGCCTGAAGTTGTTCTTGCCCACCTTGAGCAGGTGGTTGACCCTGGAGGGGAGGGAGAGGCACCGCACAAAAGGGGAGGGTTACACCATATCTGCAAGACAGGGCCTCATGGGGGCACAAGTGCTGACAGGCTGGGCAGCTCGCAGCAGTGGTGGAATGGCAGCTCTTGCTGAACCATGATTGCTTGCGGCCTTGGTGCATTGACGTCATCACAGGGCCCCACATGCCACGTCCCCACAGCACCTGGCCAGCAGCTGCGTGTTGACTGCCAAGCGTGAGTACTGCGGGTCACCCGCCTTGGCCACCAGCCGCATCGCAAACTCGTGCTGGTACATGATCACAGCAGCACGGAAGCAAGGCCTGCAACCATTGTGGTGGGGAGCATGGGGTGCAGCAGGGTGAAGTCCACTGGGGTGTGCCAGGGCTGAACGCGGTGCACCGGAGAGGGCCCAACGAGAGGACAGCGCCATTGGCACAGGGTCAGGCGGGCATGTATGGGTGCAAGCGCACATAAAAAACAAAGCAGATGAAGTAGGTACAGCAGGGTACAGGGTGGGGCCCTGGCTTGCCCCAAGTGCCCATCCTTGCCAAGTTGCAGGGTCCTAATGAATGCATGTTGCCCGCCTCGTGTCCCCACCTGTGTGCCAGCAGCTTGAATGTGAGGGGTGATGATATCTGGTAGGGGATGTTTGCCACGCATATGTCAAAGTAGGGCAGCTGCACCTTCATCACGTCGCAGTGAATTATCTGCAGCTGGTTCTGGTATGGTGTGCCCTGTGGCACAAAGACAGGGACAGGCGCAGGTGCGTAGCGGCTGGATGGCTGTGTACAGGGCCAATCAAACCAAGCAAACGGCCGAGCAATCGAACAAGCAGGCAGGGATAGCCCAACTGCTGAGGGTGGCGACACAGGAGACCGACAACCCCCCGCTAACCAAGTGCTGCTTATCTCCCCATTGGTGCGCCCTGGTCCACCCACGCACCTGCACGCGGCGTGTCAGTTCCAGCACCATCCTAGGGTCCAGCTCAACGGCTATCACCTTCTTGGCACGCTCAAGCAGCTTCATGGTCAGGTTGCCCGTACCTGGACGCAGGATGAGCAGGATGGAGAGGGCAAGAATAACATTTCCGAGTTAGAGAAAGTACGGCAATATCTTGTCAGCTGAACAGATGTGGCCACATGCTGCGCTGCGTGCGTGACGACCGTCTTGCCATTTCTTGAGCACAAGGTTGAGGGCTGGCGGGGTTAGGAGCTCACCGGGCCCGATCTCCAGCACCACATCTGTGGACTTCACCCCCGCCTTGTCTACAATGGACTGCACCACCAGTGGGTTCTTCAGGATGTGCTGTCCCTTGCTCTTGTGGAACTCAATGCCTGCAGCAAGGTGGAACCAGGCATGGGCGTGGCAATCAAGCGGCAGGGGTTGTGCCTGTTTGGGGGGGGCGCGGGCTGGCAAGAATGGCAGAACCCCTCTATGTCGAGGGTTCAGTGAGCTCAATTCGCTGCCACCTGGGCACCTGCGTGAGAAAGAACTCCACAGCAAGCTGCCGGCACGCTGACGGGCGGTATGAATGCGCAGATGCCACACCTACACCTGCTGGGCAACACGTGCAGGTCCTTTCCATCTGCTTAGCCTCAGAGTTCGGTGTCGCTGGTTATATTGCACAGCGAGATGCAGCGAGCAGAAGAGCAGCGCACCCGAGAAACCGCCCGCCGCCTTTTTGGCGGACTTCTTGGCCACGCCTCCCGCAACACGCAGTCCAGACATGAATGCCAGATAAATCTTTCAACGTTCCAGGTTAAGCCGCGGTTCTCAGTTAGCCTCAAAATGTGCTGCACATGCAGTGACGTCGGAGAGGGCCTTTGATTACGAAAATAATTTAAGGCAAGCAAAGCGCGGGTTGCATATACTGGAGGCGAGATTCTAGCCCAGTCACATGGTGGCCGCCAGGGTGGCGGCGTTGCCATGTGCGCTGGAGCAGGGCAAAGGCCACGGGGAACTGCAGAGAGCGCAGAAGGAAAAATACTGAATCAAGGGTCAGGAAGCCATGCGGAGTGTACCCATGAGACTCGTTATCAGTATATCCCAAGTCTGTGCAGCCTAACCCAGCATGCCTGCTGCTGCTGCCTCGCTGTGCCTGTGACAAGCACGTGTTGCTGCCAGCAGGCTGCCTGGAAAGGCATGACAGGCTGTTTCCTCCGTGGGATGAGCAGCTTCTTCGAGTAAGCTGCCCTGCCACCGCCCCTGTCCTGCCGCTGCTGCACAACAGCAGGCTTCGATGTACCGGCCATGTTTGCATTCAGCTTGCTACCGCCAGTGCTGTTGCTGCCATAATGCAAATAGCGGGGTGCGCTCCTCAGACACAGTGTCTGAGCAGTGTTGCCGGGTTGTAAAAGCTGCCCTTCAGGGTCAGGGGCATGTCCTGCCCCTTTTCCTCAAACAGGCGCGCCGCTCCTCCATGCCAGTGTGTTTGACTTTTTATGCATTGCATGGTGTGCAAACTGCACCCGATGCCTTCATGGCAGCCACGCACGCCTCAATGCTGATTTTTTCGTCAGCCACAAGTGCACCCAACTGGCAATGTACGGTGATGGCGGCAGCGGCAGCGGCCGCAATATAGGGTGCACAGGGAGCTGCTGCCGGCTGGCAGTTCTTCTAAGGTGTTTGACCAGGGCAGCAGGTAGCATCAGGTGATGGCGCCCACAGACCACCTCTGGAGCAAGACGCAGCGTTCACTGCAGCCTGAGGAAGCCTGCTTGGGCAAGCAGAGCACCTGAGCACCTGTGCTTGGCTCGACAGTGTGCCCGATATGCTGGAATTTGTGAACAAAGTGGGTTATCGATGTCTTTGCAGCAGTGGAAACGAAGGGCAGCAAACCAACGGGGCGGGAACAGGAGTGCAGAACGGCGTTTGTACTGCGTCCCGCGTTCTGCCTGTCCCCTCTGTGATAAGGACAGCACCGCGCTTTATTTGTACGTCCTCCGCTGCAAGTCACCTGTCAATTACAGCAGGCGTCGCTAGAAGACCTTCAAGGATCGCTCGCTTTTGCTTCTGAACGCCTCACAGCCCCTCGCCTATCTGCCATAGTTGCATGACAGACACACAACAGGCAGGACAGCCGCCGTTACCTGCACAGGCGCCACCGCCTTCACCACCGCCACCACTCCCTGCCGCCGAGCCGGCAGCTGGAGCAGCAGCAACCGCAGCTGTAGGGCAGCCACCGCTACCGGATACATCGGAGGAACAAGCAGCAGCAGAAGGCAGTGAGTTGCCACCACTGCCGGGGGCAGGCCCAAGTGGAGAAAATGAGGCAGCCGGCAGTCCTTCATTGTCGGGTCCATCATCGGCCCCATTGCCAGAGCAGGAGGAAGAGGAAGAAGATCCCTTGATAGTGGCACAGCGGGAACGGGAAGCAGCAGAGAAAGCCAAGGAGGTGGCAGCTCTGGAGATCCCACCCTACGATGAGGAGGCACTCAAGGTAGCCACACAGCCTGCTGGAGTGGCCAGAGCTTGGTTTGGTTGAACAGCACAGCGAACAGCACAGTGAATGTCAGAGCCGGGCGCTGGGTTGATGTCGCACAAATCAACATTATGTGATGCTGGTGAAGCGTTTGTTTGTGCAGAATTACATACATAATCCAGCCACTCAATTTCCCCATTCACCCACTGTTGCTGATGTGGCTCACTCCTCAGTTTTCCTCAGCCATCCATCGTGCACCCTGCCACAACCTCCTCACCCGCCACGTCCTATGCACCGCAGGAGTTTTACACGGATTTGCGAGACGCAGAACGAGAAGGCGAGGTGAACCGCATCCTGGCCGCCTTCAAGCTCAACCCATTTGAGCAGTTGGGCCTGCACAATGACGCCACAAGCGAGGAAGTGCGGCGTCAGTACCGCAAGGTGGGTGGGTGGCTGCGTTTACCGCCAGTTGGGCGGCTGGCTGGCTGGCTGGCACTCCACCCAGCCCCACTCCAGGCAACCACCTGTGCATTGTTGAACAGGCACACGCAGGTGTTTGTCCTGGAAGGGTTCGTGTCAGAGCTCACCGACCCCTCTCCCCTCCCCTTTCTGGCCTGCGCTGCAGGTGTCACTGATGGTGCACCCCGACAAGTGCAAACACCTGCGTGCCAAGGATGCCTTTGAGGTCATCGGTGCAGCACAGAAGGAGCTCATGGACGAAGAGAAACGAACCAGGCTAGAGTTCCTGCTTAACCACGCAAAAGGTGTGTGCATATCTCTTGGCTCTCCTTTCAGGCAGCAGCAAGTCGTCAAAGCGTGCGTGGGTCTGTCAGGGCGACACGCTGCACGCAGATTTATCTGTGTCAGCTGTCATGGCCATGCTGGTAGCATGCACGAGCCGTTGCAGCGACAGGGCATGTGCTTTTTGGTGACATGCCAGCACACCTGCATTTAACAACTGGACGGGGGCATGGTCACGGCTTCTGCCCTGCAAGGACCCCTTGGTAACCGCATGCTTGTACCACATGCCATTGTTGCTGCAGAGGAGGTGAAGAAGGATTGGAAGAAGGCGGCCAAGGGTGATGCCGCGGTGCGCTTGGCATCGCTGATGAATGACGACGGCAAGCAGGGTGTGGCAGCTGCCTTTGAGCAGGTGGGTTGTGTTAATGTGACCTGTGGCTTGCATCGCCAGCAACTGCGTTCTGAGTGTTAGCACCATTTTGCTATGCGTGCTAAGTTCATGCTGGCAACCGCCCCTGCACCAACTCCCTCTTTCTTCCTACCATTGCAACCGTAATTTTACCCCTGCTGCAGACGGAGGAGTTTCACGAGCAGTGGAGGCTCAAGGCGCGGGATGTGCTGGCGCGCACAGAATGGCGGCGTCGCAAGCTTACCAAGCGGGTGGGTAGTGGCAGCTGGCGCAAATGCGCGATTGTGCGGCGCTATGGCTGCCTGATGCTGCCGGCTTTGAATGTTCAGTTTGCTGCGAGCACCTGGCACAGGCACAGTACACCACTCCACCTCTGTGTGTCTCCTTTTGTCTCCACCGAGTGCTGTGCTTTCGGATTCCCACCACCTCACTCCTCTGCAGGCCGACAATAACAATAGCTCTTCTTGTGCTCCCCTTTGTGTGCCCACATGCAGATAGGTGAGGAGGAGGAGCGCGCCAAAGCTGAGTTCAAGGAGGAGAAGGAGGTGGCCAAGCGCCTGGTGAAGCACGAAAAGGCGTGGGAGAAGACACGGGACGAGCGGGTGGGCAGCTGGCGCGACTTTGTGACTAAGAAGACAAAGAAGCAGAAGACGGGTGGGTGGGTCAAGGGGGATGGTTTGCTGTTGGACTGTTTTCAGTTCACCACGAGAAAAGGCATCCATGCCGTTTTCTGTCGGTGGCTGTCTCTCTGTCCGACCTCGGTTGGCTGGCTGTGCACCCTTGACCGCTGATTCCTTCCCTGCGCTATCCCTGTTGTCGCAGTGATGGGTGGCCTCAAGCCGCCAAAGATGAAGGAAAGTGATGAGGAGCGCAGGTGAGCATTCCGCCTGCGTGGGCCCCCAGTTACTTGCACTGCCTGTGCTCGATCGAGCACATGCATTGCTTGCCGCCTCTGCCTGTTTATGTTTCAAGCCTACTGGAGAAACATGCATTGCCCTCGTGTTGACTCCTGGTGCATGAGTGTCTGTGTCGCAGGTACATCCAGCGTCCAGTGGGTGAGCAGTTCAGGCCTCCTCCCATGAAGCACGCGGGGCCCAAGCGGGAGGACCAAAACTGAGGCGCTGGTAGGCAAGAAGCCTGCCTCGGCATTCCTGCCATGCTGTTTCCCTCTTCGCCTCCCGTGTTTGCTCCCTCCTCTGTGTAAACTTTTATCTCTTTTTCTGCTAAGCTTATTCCCCCTGTTTACCTCCTCCCGGCTTGTAACATCCAACAACTGCTGCAACCCGATGGCTGCGCCGTCTTAACGGGCATGGCAGTTTTGCCTGCCAACAGCCAGCGTTGCCCTGAATGACTTGCCCTATCTTGAGGGCACTGATGAGGCAGATTTGTGGCAGGGCAGCAGCAAAGGATAAGCACGCTTGTTTCATCCCAGCTGGCGCTCAGCGGGCGTCTGCCCTGCTGGCGGGTGATCAATCAAAATGGCAGAGCTCAGGGCGCATACAAATGCTACACAACTTCATCCATCCGGATACCTTGTCGTTCACCCCCCGAGGCCTCGCGAGGGCAAGCACGCAGGGCACCGGGCACATCAAGCTCTTGTGGCGCATCCAGCTCTGTGGAAAGCTTGCAAAGGTGCTTCTGACTGCTCATTTCGACTACTTGTTCAAAACGCTGGCGGATTCCGTGCGAAGCAGGCTGCAGATACTTGCGAGGTTGCTGTCTAGGAAACACTTAATTGACCTTCATCGCTCTCTCCATTACGCAGCGATAATCCCAACACGCCGCCATCGCATCAACGCGCTTGGCCTCGATGACGAGGGGCAGGGGCGGCGGTGACCGCACGGCCACCGGCGGCGGTAACCCGCGGCAGGGCGCTGGTCCGCCACGCCCCTGGTTCAATAAAACAAAGCGTTGCAAGTACCATCAGTCAGGTCGTGGCTGCCACCGTCGTGCCAACTGCCGCTTTGCCCACGGCCTGGATGAGCTGCAGACGCCCCTTCCGCCTCCTGGATGTGAGTTGATGGGTGTTGCACCTTACCACCTGTGACAGCCGCTTGGGGTGGGTAGGTAGTGGATCCCATTCCAGCGTGTGTGGTCTTCCTATGGCCACTTGCTTTGCTCCAGCTCTGCTGATTGGCACCTGTTGTCAAAGGCTTCCGGACATCCCATTTGCTGCATCCTGCGGCATGCTGTGCAACCTGCAGCCCACCAGCGTGGACCTGACCACCCCAGCAGGCTGCGAGCTGATGGCTGACTGGATCAAAGGCCAGCTGTCGGCAGCGGTGGCGGAGGCACGCTTGTGCCTGCACCGTGCCCAGAGCCAAGGCAGCGACATGGCCTCACTGGAGCAGCAACTGGCTCGCGCCCGTCAGGCTCTATTCCTGTCCCCTGTGTGGGATGCAATGCACCTGTTGCAGCTAGGCGTGCCATATAGCCTGGACCGAGATTTGACGAAGCTGCAGATGGATTCAAATAGCCTATGGCACATGCTGCTGGTGGCAGCAGAAGCGTACGTGAATGGCGGGCCCCCAAGCGACACAAACCAGCACCAGCAGGCGCAACAGAGGCCGTCTAGTCAAAACAACCAAGGCAGCAGCCAGCAGCGACAGCAGCAGCAGCCTCAGACACAGCAGCAGCGGAGGCAGCAGCCCCAGCAAGCACATCAGCAAGGCAGCAGCCGGCAGCAACCTGGTCCTACGACGCCACCAACCAATGGGTTCCAAGGGAGCAACACAGCACAGACCACCTCCCTCGCCACCTCCCTCGCCAAACCCGCGTCCTGGCACCAACACCCACAGCGCTGCGCATCCTTCCCAGCCGCCGCGTACATCACCGCCGCCGCCGCCGCGGCCCAGCACCAGCAGCCGCGGTGGCCGGGTGCCGCCGCCTCCCCAGCCGCCGCCTGCACCGCCAGCAGGGCATACGCCCGCTGAGCGCCTGCGCTGGGAGGGCAACCAGCTCTACATCAGAGCCAGCCAGCTGCCAGTAGCAGCAGAGAGATGGGACATGCTGAAGCAGGCAGCAGACAAGTATGAAGCTGCGCTGGGTGCTAGCACAACAGGTGGGTGCTTGCCCTCAGTGACGGCAGGCACGCACGTCCAATGCGTTATCTCTACACAGGGCTTGCTCCTTTGCGGCGCCCTGCCTGCTGCTTCCTGTGTGATCAAAGCTGCGCCTGCTCACCCGCAATAAGGCAGATGCGCACTTGTACTTCCTACCCGCCCTGGCTTGTTGCAGATGATGAGCGCGCGTCCGCCTGCAAGAACCTGGGCATGGCGGCCACACGCAGGCTGGGGCACCACCAAAGCAGCAACGCCCGCGGTAGCAACGCAAGCAGTAGCGCAGGCATTAGCAGCGGAGACGGAAGTGAGGGCACAGTTTTGGACTTGCTGTGCAGCATGCTGCGCCACTTCACCCTGGCGGCTGGTCTGGGGCTCACCTACAAGGCAACAGCCTGGGTGGACGACTGCACCAGCCGCGCAACAGACGCCTTCTATAGAGGTGGGTAGTGCTTGAGTCAGGCAGTTGTCGACGGCCTGGTGGCCTCCTGAGGAAGGTGATAAGGACTTCCTTCCACCTGCACTGCATGTGACCCTGTGTGCCCACACTGGCTATGCCAGCCCCTTTTGTGTGCACATGTGTGTGCCCCCTGCCTGCAGTGTTTGGCCAAGCACTGAGCGTGAGGGTGAGGGAGGCTCTGCACAGTGTGGAGCGTGTGCGCCTCACGCTGCACGGCCCGGGGCTGGCGCACAACGGCGCGGGATTCCTGAGAGACGTGGCAGGTGCCTGGGCCGCGTTGCTGCATTGTGCTGGGCCCAGCTGAGATCCAACAGCAGTGGGCATGCTGGAAACCTTGATTTCCTTCCATGAAATTGCTGGTTCAGGACAGCGGGGTTCAGGATTGATGGAGGGTAGTCTGAGTTAGTGGTTGCTGACCTGCCTGCTCCCCTGCGCTGCCCCCACTCCTGCATGCAGAGAGCATGTTCAAGTGGGGTGCCGTGTACGTCGACGAGCGTTGCTACCTGGACGCCAGAAGGGTCAATGCGGAGGCCAGGTGGATGTTGCCCTGCTGCAGTTAAACAAGTGGGGGAAATTGTGGTTGGCATCTCGGGTTCACGCTTGATGCACCAAGCATGAACCCAACACACCATGTGGTCCGCCTATGATGCCCCGCCACGCAACCGCTGCTCAGCTTCCTATATGATGTGGTTGTTCCTGGAGGGCATGGCACACAGCATTGCCCGGGTTCCTGGCCCTGCAGGCGGCCCCTGGCTGAGGCGGAGGCTGCAGCACACCGCTGTGGCTCGGCGGAGCTTCTGCTGTCGGTGCAGGAGCTGCAGGTGGGGTGGGTGGGTGGATTATGGGGTAGCATTCATGCAGGTGATGTGCTGGTCTGCCTCTGAAGATATTGGCTCAATAAGTACAGCAGCAACAGATGGCCGCTGAAACGCGACCTGTGTGCCTTGCCGTGGTGCAGGAGTCGCTGGACATTCAGAAGCATGTGTGCGATTCAGTGCAGGTGGGTGGTGGATGGTCAGGGATGGGGAGGGTTAGTTGAACAGCGTGGGTGGGAGGGATGGCGCGATCCGAGGGAAACGCTGCCGCCCCGCACCTGAGTTGCTACCATGAGGCTAGGTGCTGCTCACCTAGCCCGGTGTTGCCATGAGCTCCTCTGCCCCAGGCAGCAGTCAGAGGTGGTGCTTACTGCCTGGCTGCCTGCAGGCGCGGCTGAACGCTGACCGCCTGCTGGAGGAGAGTCTGCGTGAAAGTGAGGAGCTCAACATGGACGCTATCTACCTGGTCATTGACGGATACAGGCAGGTGGGGGCGGCAGACCTGCTGCTGGGGCGGAGATAAGAGGAGCGGGGCGCCAGACTTGCCCAGGTTGGGCTTGTAAGAGTGCTACCTGGGGTGCAATAAAGAGCACTGCCTTCTATGGCTGATATCCTCCCTGATTCATGCCTCCCAAAGGGTGCTGGGGGCAGGGTGCCCAACACTTTGTGTGCACAGTCGTGATGCCTTCATGGGCCGATTGCTGTGCTGCCGCCAAGCTGTCGCCCTGTGCAGGCTGCGGTGTTGACGCACGAGATTCACCTGGAGAAAGAGGCCGTGGCTCTCAGCAGGCTAGCCAAGGGTGAGCAACCCAGGTGGACAGCCGGTGGAAATGACAGCACCCAGCATGAGCCAAACAAGAAACACCCAGCAGCCAAACAGTTGGAATGAACGGCCTTGTTGCTGCACTTGTCGATTGCATCATGGGCACACCATTGGTGCTCACCTTGCGCAACACGTCACGCTGTGCATGCTGCCCTCCTGCTGCACCTGCCTGCATCGCTATGTCCATTGAGGTCACAGAAATCTAAACTTTATGTCAGAACAGTTGGCGAGAACAACTGAGAGCAAACCTGACTTGTTCCTCCCCTGCAGTGTATTGGCGTGTTCTGAAAGAGCATGGCAAGGCGCGGGTGTACTTCAGGGAGGCAATACACCTCGCGGAATCCCTCTGGCCATGCAACTTCCGTGAGTCGATGTGCCTCCTGCATGCCTTGCTTGCTGCTCTCACCCCGCTCATGTGGTGGCTGTGGTGCTGGGCTTGTGGTGCGCCATAGTCGGTTTGACGTCACAACAACCAAGAGGCAGCCAGTCGTGGGAAGAAGCGGATCGGCTCCCCAAACAACGCACTCTCACGTACCGTGTGAGTGCTGCAGGTGGTCAGACATGGTACCAGGAGGCCCGCGAGGCGTGGCTGGCCTACCAGGCAGAGGATGATATGAGGGATGAGGCGGTGAAACAGCGGCAAAAGGAGCCGCTGTTTCAGGCAAGGTTGCGATAGAGCGGCACTGCAGGGTTAAGCGCTGCTCATTTCCGGGGCACTATGCAAGCAGCAGCCTTCCATTGCATGGATTCCTTCTCGCATTGAAAGCGCAGCTTCGCCCCACTCCTGTGGCTGCATCCAACCTAGCCACCCTATTGGTTGCTGCCTACCTGCCTGTCCGTCCACCCACCCGTCCACCCGCCCAGTATCACTCGGTTGCTGCAGAAGCTTGCGCCTGAGCTGGCTGCTGTCCAGGCGGCCAACATGCAGGGCAGCACCCAGTTGCTGCAGTACGTGTACAGCAAGCACCCGCCGCCCAACAAGGCGCACCGCCTGGTAGAGAAACCAGATGGCACCAACTTGAAGCGCCTGTTTAAGCAAGCCATCGTCCACTACCACCCAGGCAAGCAAGCGGTGGTGCCAGGGCTGCCAGCTGATGCTGCCTAAGTCTGTGCGAGCTCGGCCTGCTCATTCAGCCTATCCGGCCCTGCTGGGCTCTTGCCCTCTAGTGGGGATTGCCTGCACTCTTCTTTGTCCTCACTTATCCCTGGCCTGGCTGACACGCAGACAAGGCGCAGCAGATGGGCAGCAGGGCGGAGTGGGCCGTGCTGTCAGGTGGTTGCAGGCCCCCTGTTATAAAACTGCAATGCATCGCCCGTCAACGCGTCGGTCCTGGTTTCCTGCATGCATTACGCAACATGCAGACATATCAATCTCGTGTACCGCGTGTTGCTGCAGGGGAGATAGCCCAGATGCTGACAGAGCGCTACACCACCATGAAGGGCTGATGCACCTGGCTGGCAGGCCGGCTGGCAGCAGGTCACTGCGGCAGTAGCCCGGCTACGCCCCTCGAGTGCCACAACGGAAAAACAAACAGGCACGGGTGGGCGGGCATGCATGCCTGGCTGCATCTGCTGAGTGCCACGACATTAGAAAAGAGAGCGAAGATTGCATGGCACACATTGCACATCATATCACATATCACGTATCTGTCTTGCACTTCCATGTGCTATCACTGGTGTACACTGGTATGCGTCATCCTTATGTCATCCTATAACATTACTGGATCAACATATGCTGCATATCCTGAACCGAAGAGAAAATCTGGTAAAATTTGTTATTGGGCATGAGAAGCGTATGAATAAAGTGGAATGAGCTGGGTGTGAAAATGTAAATGGAGGTGGCCACAAGTTAGAACCCTAGATGTGCGTTGCTTATATTAATACGGGCGCCGCCCCAGCTCGAGGCTGCAAGCGCTGCCGCCGTCCTCTCCACACTCGATGCCTGCCCAGCGTGCCTCCACAAGCGCACAGTTGAAGATGGGCTTGCCCAGCCGTCGGTTGACGCTGTTGTGCGCCTCGCACATCCACTGAGAAAAGGCGGCGCGGCTGCTGACCGCAGGGGGCTGCGTACGCACCACCTTTTCAAAGTGGTGAGCACACTCGGCGCAGGGGTACATGCGGGTCAAGATGTCCACCTATGGGGAGGTAGACATGAGGTGTGTGTGTGGGTGGGTGGGGTATGTTGCAGGTTTAAAGCAGGGCGGATAAGTGGACACACAGCGGCATGAAAGTAATTAATTCAAGCTGGCAGCAGACAGGTTCAAGGGGAGCTGGCCAGTTGAACTGCGAGCAACAGGGCACCCAGCAACAACCTTGAGATGGCAGCGACATGAACGTACCAGGTTACGGGCATCCCGCTGCTGCTGCCGTGTTGGTTTCTCAGGATACTGTGCTGCCAGGGTATGCAGAAAAGTCCAGGTGGCACGGCCGACTTCCTCTCGACTTATAGCGCCACCCAATGTGCTGCCGCTGCTAACGCCACCACCGCCCCACACGCTTGTTGCTGCCTGGCTCAAACTGGCCATACGCACGGTTGCTGCTTCTGCCGCACCAGGCTGCACATCACATAGCTGCAAATGATTGTTCAAAGTTCGCTGCAGCTGAGACATATTGCTGCAAAGCTGCTGGCAGTTGTGTTGGACATGGTCAGCGCCTATCGCCACAGCTCTGCTGAGCGCCCTCCACCACGGCTCTAATGCCGCAGCCCGCCCGCTGGGTCCAGCAGATGTGGTGCCGTTACCATGATTCATATGCGGTGTCAGATTATTTTACAGGCAACTAGTTTTCGCAAAAATAAGTGTTTACAAGCGTGTCGGCCCTAGTCGCGTCCAGAAGCAAGTGTTGTGAGTTGAAGCGGGCGGCAGCCAAGCCGACCGCGAGTAACCAGCAATATAACAGATCGCAAGTAAAATGCAGTTGGGCGTTCAGGCGTGGAAGGGAACTGCATGCTGGGGATGCTGGGGCGGACCCCGCCAGCGCCGCACACCGCCTGCTGCCTTGCTCTGCACGCAAGTCGGGCCCTTCCAGCTGCATCTCAGGGGTGCTGGGGCTCTTTCTGATAGCTGCCACGCTCGCGCAGGAAATTGTCTGCCTCGGGGTTGAACGACTCGCGTGGTGAGCGCTTGCCCAGCGCCGGCGGCCCGGTGCCGTACTTGGTGGCGCCATAGTAGCGCAGCACATCCTGCAGCATGCGCACGCAAGGATAATGGCAATGGAGTAGAGCATAGGAAGCAGCAAAGGTCTCAGAAGCATGCAGTCCAGGGTTTTCCTCAATGCTGCCACCTTGCATTCGGCGTGTACTTCAACTTGGCTGAGGTGGCACTGGTGGTGTATGGCACTATCTCCACTCACCCACCCTTCCCTCACCCACCTCTGGGTAGATGCCCTTCTCCTCGGTGGCCCCATACTTGCCCTTTGCCTTGGAGTAGGACAGCGGCGTCCAGTTCTTGGGGGTCATTGTGTCCAGGTCAGCGCCGTACTCAACTAGAAGCTTGATCATCTCCACACCTGGACGCAGGCGTCGGGCATGCCAAGGCAGCTCAAGTTCGGAGGATCAGGCATGGGTGTCATGGGTATACCAGGTGCAGCATAACCAGTGCTTTGCTGTGCCCAGGTTGGTGATGCCTGGCGGGTATGCTGGATGGATACACGTATGTCAGGCATCTGCGCAACAAGTGGGCCTGCCGGGATCATGTGCCTTGATGTGCATGATTGCGCAAACTGCATCATGCTGGGCATGCACGGGCATCACAGACCCTCACCTCCATCAATGCCCCAGAAGAGGACGATGTCGTTGGCGCCGTTGATGTAGTTGGGGTCAGCACCGGCACGCAGCAGTGCCTTGGCGCATTCCAGTCTGTAGCAAAGGAAGCATGTCAGACATGGACACGCGGCTCAAAGGTGAGCGGCAAGGCAGGAGCCGCAAACTTCAGCCTGAGGCATGGTGTTTGTAATACAGCAGATGTTAGTCCAACCTTGACAAGCAGCTAAAACCAGTCCAGCAAACCAGCTCCTCAAACTCGCATGCATGTGTGCAGGGATGTGCAGATTTGTTTGTACCTGCCACGGTGGCAGGCTACCATGAGGGGTGTGTAGCCCTCGGGGCACTTGTAGGCACGGCCAAACACAAAGTTGACGTCGGCTCCCTCTTCAATCTTCTTGTACACCAACCTGATGTCGTTCTGCAAGCAGGGAAGCCAGGGAGCCACCTGTCAAAACCTGGCAGTGGCAACTGGGCACTGTGCCGAAGAAGGGTGGGGCGCCAACAACAAACAGAGCAAGCTTAAAAAGGGTGGCGGCAAGCGAGCAGAGCAAGCCCGCGCTGTCAGTATCCACGTTCCATAATGTGGAGCCCTGAGCAGTACGTCTACTTCCAAACAAGCAAGAGTTCCCCGGGTCACGCTGTCAGTCAAGGTCTGCTTTGAATTTTGTTGCGCCTTCTTTCCCTGTTCAGCCCAAACCTCTCTGCATCACCTTGACAATGGCGTTGTACAACTCCTCTGTCTCACGGGAGGCCTTGATGACGTCCTCACCAACCTGCGGCAAGGTTACATGGTGGCGCTCAAGGACGCTTCGACTACGGGCAGGAGAAGCAGGGTGGGCTGCTGGCGCCCCACCACCGGCACACCGGCATGCACTCCAGACTGGTCGCACCGCCTGTCTTTATGTGAAAGCGGGTTTTCCTTGCCCAACAATGCTGAGCCTCACCGCCTCTGGATCAAAGTCGGGGTGGTGGGAGCCCTTGCCGCCATCCCACATCGCCTCATACGCATCCTCCGCCTCCTTCTGGCGCTTCTTCATAATCTCCTCCATGCCTGCTGCCATGACTGCTGCTGCTGCTCAACCACCTTTGCGCACTGCTCCTGCAGGGCTAGCATAAGCGTCGAAGCGCACATTGGCGGTGGTGGCGCTGGCGGCAGCGGCACCCCACAGCAGCAGTTCCGGGAGTAGCGACCCCCCCGCCCTGCTCACTAACCCAGTGTTAAGCGCTGCTAAGCAGGTTTTGGGGAAAGCAGTGTTTTGCCTGCCCGAAAGCTGCGCAGCGCACCTGACCAGGATGAGACAGCCCTGCTGTTGACTAGGAGTGTCGGGCAAGCGGGCCCTTGTCGTTTGCAGCGCCCCTATACGTTTCTTCGAAGACGATCGGTGCACTGCTTTGTGCATCGGCTACCTTCGGTTGCCTGTGAGCCGGCTCGCGGCTGCTCGCGTTCCAGCACTACGGGTGTACTGCGGTCTCCTGTCATACCCATCCAAAACTTTAGGGCGCTTTCAGCCTTAGTTAAAAGCGTATCGTGACTCTGCTAGGCTTTTGAGGTGCCTGCTGGCCTCACGCGCGCTATTCCATCCTTGACCGCCGTTCTTGCACCTCACACAGGGACGCACCACTATGTTTGGAGGTTTGGGTAACGACACGTTCCCTGGGGATAATAGCAAGGAGCTGGTGAGCTTTGCACGCCATTGCGACTTGGGAGGCGAGGAGGCCCCCAGTGAGTGCCGCCACCACCACTCCTTATCTTCCGCCCATCAATGTAATATGCCTCGCCATTGCTGCTGACTCTGGGCCATGCAGGAGGCCAGCTTCAAGGAATTTTTGAAACGTCCGGAGAATGCAGCGTTGGTCGAAAAGCAGCAACAGAAGGAGGTAAAGCAGTCATTGCAAATGCACGAGAAGATGCGGGCGCTCGAGTTCCGGGAAAAGGTGGGGCGCTGCTGTTTTTGTATTTGGCAGGAAAATCAGCAATCCGTGGCAGGTTGCATTTATGCCTGCCGATGACATGAATGGCTATGCCCTACGGCTTTGCCCAGCAGCATACATAGCCGCTGTTGCACCGCTTCTGCAAGGCTTGCTTCCAGCTGCTGAGCCCTCTTGCTGCTGGGTAATCTGTGCAGGTGCTGGAATCAGAGTACGAATCTCAGAAAAACATTGCTCCTTTCCTGGAAAATCGAGTGCTGCGCCGTATTGTGCAGGTGGGTGGCGTGTTGGCAGTTAAGCCCCCCACGTGCCTCCGTAGCGGCTCTCACATGCGGGTTACCCTGCAGTACAGTGCCACAGTACCGAAACCTTAACACCAACTGCCGCAGACCTTCACCAATGACCCCTCCGGCGACTTTTCAAAATGGGCCAACAACCCGCGTGTGATTGGAATGCTGCGGGAGGCCAAACGCTTGATGGACGAGGGGTGTGTACCGGTTGACTGATCACGTTATGCGCTAGTAGCTGGGTGCAATGTCAATGTTTCTAGTTTTCGCATTTGTCTCCAACTGAATACAAACACGTCCTGCAAGCCCTCTTGCCTAGCACCTGGTCTGCCCTGGACGCATGCTGCAGATATTTGAATGAGGAGGAGGTGGAAACCTTCATGTTGCGGCAGTTGCAGGTAGTGCCATGATACTAACAGTTGATTGCGTGGAGTGTGTGCTGGGTTTCATCGGAAACTTGGCTCGTGGCCTGCCCATCTGAACCCCTGAAACCATCCATACTCACCGCATGCACCGCCAAATGATTCCGCACACCCGCAACCTCCACACACTCACCACACCACACACCACGCACACAATCCTTGCAGGACCCATCGCACGAATGTCATGCCGAGTTCAAGCACAAGACAGAGTTTGCAGCTCGCCTTTCCACTGAGCAACTGGTGGGAGCGCTCAACGAGCATGTGAGTGCAGCCGGAACATCAGCTGGACATAAGTTCAAGCAAAAGCCGGGCTGATCGCCTGCTGTTTGCATTGTTGTCATAGTTTTTTTGCAACGCCATATACACATCAATCATTCTTGCAATGACTCGCGTTAGCCTGACAGCGCCATGCCAACTGTTGCATGCAGTTGACAGAGCGGAGGCGGGGCAATGATGCCTACCGAGCCAAGGACTACACCAAAGCACTGCACCATTACGAGCGCGCAAAGGCGGTGGTGGAATTTGTCAAGGTGCAAGCACTGCGATTTACTGGTCTCTTGCTGGGTATTGCGGGTCCCTTATTGGGAACTCAAGCTTCAACAAACAGAACCACGCAGGGACATGTGCTTTGGCTAACACTGCCGTGCTCCCAGCTGTGCAGGGCCTGAGCAGGGCTGACCAGGCTGAGGTGAACCTGAACAAGGTGGCCGTGTACCTCAACCTGGCGGCGGTGCACATGGCACTGCAGGTTTGAACAACGTTGCGGTTGTTGATTAACCCTTGAGATACATCATGGATGCACAGGGAAACCAGCAGTCACCCTTTGCTTTCAGCGGACACCTGCCTGCCCCCCTTGCAATGCTAACGCAGGAGTATGGCTGTGCCGTGAATTTCTGCGACAAAGCGCTCGAGCTGCAACCCACCAGCATCAAGGCTCTGCTGCGGCGCAGCCGGGCGTACACGGGGCGGCATGACTATGAGGCAGCTGCTGCTGATCTGGCACGTGTGCGACAGCTGGATCCATCCAGCATTGAAGCTGCAGAGCAGCAGGAGGCGCTGGAGCGGACGCGGCAGGCAGACCGGCGCAAGGAGCAGCAGGTGTTTGGAGACATGTTTGCGCGTGGAAGGGCGGTGGCAGCTGGGTCAGTCTAGCCAAGTGATCCACTCGGGAGCGGCCGCCGGCAGACCGGGTGCATGTGTTGACCGGTTAGCGGCAGGTGCCGGCAAACAATCCCCGCTTTCCCTGTACTTCTAGCAACATCTTTGACGGTGTTGATATTCCTGTCACGAGTGATTTACAACTGGAAGCAGTTTTCTGTTTCATATTGTCTTGAGAAGGAGCCGCCGGACAAGCTCATATGTTGCCAGTTGCAAACGGCATGGAAAATGTGTCAGTTTGGCTTGAATGAGAGGGCTGCAGATCAGGCATAAGATCGAGGGTGAGCTGAATGGCTGTATGAGCCGGTGATACAGAGTGAGGTACAGCTTAGGAGAAGCCTCGGCTAACGATGTTGATACAAAAGGAGATTGGGGGAGAAGGTAGCAAAGCAGAGGGAGGGCAGCATATCACACGTCAAGCAAAGAGATGAGGACAAGGGCAAGGGGACAGCACGCAGCAATCTTACAGATCGGAGGGGCATAGCAGGTGGCAGCCACCCACAGCGCAGCCGTCTTCATGTGAGCAGCTGCCGCGCTACTCTTGGTGGCTTGTCGCTCATGCCTGGGTGATCCAGCGGGTTGAGTAGCCTGCTGTCCTCCTGATCTGCTGCCGCTGCTGCTGCCACCACATCTGCTGCTGTGGGCGGCCGAAGCGGCGGCACCCACCCAGTGGGCAGCAGGCAGTGCAGCGAGACGGCTATGGATGCCAGTCGGTTTATCCAGGCAGGGGCGGGTTGGCCAGTCAGCCGCGCACACAAGTCGCTGGAGAAGTGGTTGCAGTTCATCTGCAGCAGGTGGTACCTGCATGATGGGAGGGCAACAGTCAGGGCTGTTAGAGCATGCTCGGGCACCTCTTAGTGCGTGCCCAAGCTGTGCTGCACAACCCGCCCGATTGCTCTATAAAGGTAATCACACGCTCATACTGGGACGGCGCAAACTTGAAGGCAGCCCCAACGGCATTTCAAAGCTGCATGCAAGCAGCTACGTCAGGCACTGCCATCATTAGCAATACAAAGCAAAAGGGTTGCCGCACCTGTTGCCTTTGAACTTTGATCCCATCTGCTGCACCACTGCGTGCACCTCTGCTGGTGACAGGTCTGTGTGCCCCAGAGGTATCGCCTCACGCCACGCCACTGTGCCGGGCGCCTCGCGCGGCCTGGTGGCAAACACTCCTGCACGCATGTTGTTCATCGCAGGTGTATGGCACTGGCTGCTACGCTGCAATGATTCAATGCATCATCAGGAAGGGTTGCGCTGGCAACAAAAAACCAGAAGGTCACACGTTGACGAGTGATAGATGCTGACAGGGCAAAAGGCCGCAGCTAACAGCGAAGCACACAGCCCCAACCACGTAACAGCGCCATCACACCTGGTGCATCATACTCGTGCCCTGCAAACAGGCAGTTTGTTAATATTGAGAGGAGTCAGCTGACAATGAGCAGAGGTGCACGAGGCATGCTGGGCCCGCTGGATTGTGTCCACACCAAACCGTGGCTCACCTCCAAATGCATACTCCACGCCATACACCTCTACTCCACTGTGGAAGACGCCAAATCCACACCAGTACGTCCAATCGTTCTGCATAACCAATTGTATAACCCGCCAGCACGGGATTGCTTAGGCGTGACGCCAGCGGCGCCGCACGCTAGCACGGGGGGTGCCTGAACTTTAGAGCAACCCGTTCGCGGTCGACCGCCTGCAAGGCATTTACCCACCTGCTGCAGGAGGTCGTAAACGTTGAGAATCACTGTGGCGCCGCTATCGCAACGCCGCAGTGACTGTGAGCTGCCAACAGAAGGAAGCGCCATGGCGCTCGGCGCAAATAGGCAATCAAGCAAGGGGAAACGGGAATGCTGCGGCTTGCGCGCGCGTTCTGCCCAGCCATTTGTTCGGTGGAAGGCGTGCCGCCAGCAAGGCGTGTCGCATTTTGTGCGATCAGAAGTGCCACTGGCACATCGCCTGATCAGTGCTGTGTCCCTGACAGTTCCCCTGCTGACTGCCCGCTGCTCAAGATCACTGTGCAGACTGGCTCTTGTCCTTTCGAGGGCACTCCCCACGCCCTAATATAAGCTTTCAGCGATCGACATTCTGCTGTTGTGGGTATTATAGGAAGCTCGGCCTTCGCAGATCAAGTCGGCGCGGGCAAAGGCCCAGCGTCTGCAGGCCAGGTGAGTGCTGCCAGCCCAGCTGTAGTGCTATGTTGGGCCTGAGTATGATTACCTCCGGCCACACCGCTGCTGCCCCTGCAAGGCGGCATTGGCATCCGCCGTATGGCGGCTTCACACAGGCCTCTGTATTATTGTTGTCCACTGCGCTGCAGCGAGTAGGGGAAGATGGCAGCTGCAATGGAGGCCGAGATTTTTGGCGAGGAGCAGAAGGATGAGCTGCCAGAGGAATTTCAGACGATGTCGGCAGAGGACATACAGCGCAGGTGGGCGGTGGGCGCAGGCTGAGGGGCACTTCAGCCCCCCCTTTACAGCCCAATGCGCCGTGGGCCGGCTGCTTCAACGTTTTTGCTTTTTACAAGCAGTAAATAACTACCTCAGCTTGCTCAGTTGACAGTGTTCCCCTCCCTGGTTCCGGCAGGACGCGTTTGCTTGAAAATGAGCTGCGCGTACTTCGGGATGAGTCCAATCGCTTGACACACGAGAAGACGGGGCTAGTCGAACGTGTGAAGGAGAACCATGAGAAAATTAAGCTCAACAACCAGCTGCCCTACCTGGTGTCCAACATTGTGGAGGTGCTGGAAGTAGACCCTGAGGAGGAGGAAGAGGAAGACGGTGAGGGCAGGCACCAGCTAGGGAGGCTGCAACTGGGGGGTGATGTCGACAGGGGTGCCGCAGCAAGCCTCGGGAGGCGGAAGGTTGTGGGAGCATGACCCCTAGGACAGGCATATCAGGGGAGTAAACGCGCTGTGGAGAGCAGTCGAAGCTTGACAAAGGTGGATGCTAGTTGGCAAGCTATCGGTGGGAATCCCGTTCTCTCAGCATTGCTTGATCCTGTGTGCACTACAAGGACGGCTGCTATCACTTGCTGCATGGTACAGTGTTGTACCCGAAAACTTCTGATGTGCAACAACCCTTGGTACTATGCACACCGGCATCATGAACCCACAGAACAATGAATTAGGTTTTCTTTGATGCCCGCTGCAGCAGCTGTTCAACCCGGAGCTCAATGCACAGCACACACCAATGCCCCCATGCTGTCAATGTGAACCTCCCCTTCCTCACTTCTTGCACATCTTCCGTCGCACATGGTCAACGCAGGCGCGGGCGCGTATCAGGATGCAGGCAAGAGGGGCAAGTGCGTGGTGTTGAAGACGTCGACGCGGCAGACCGTGTTCTTGCCTGTGGCGGGGCTGGTGGACCCGGAAACCCTGAAGCCTGGGGACCTAGTGGGGGTGAACAAGGACTCGTACCTCATCCTGGACACACTGCCGGCAGAGTATGACTCCAGGTGGGTGCAGCCTGCATGCCCTTATGTGTGCACGACTTGGTATTCGTGTCTGCTTTGTTGTGCTAAGGTGGGGGCAGTAAGGATGCGTCGAGCGTTGGATACTGGCGCATCTGTGTGTGGCAGCAGGCCTTTTCACGATTGGCTTGGATGCCCCCTGTCATTATAACCACTAATACGCTGGCACTGTGGTACTGCACTAGTGTGGCACAAAGCAGGAGGCTGTCAGGGCTTCAAGTGGAGAGAGTCAGCCAGGCCCCTTCCCGCACTGCAGACACGATTGCTTGCCTGATCAACCGTCCTGCCCTTGAGAGCAGGGTGAAGGCCATGGAGGTTGATGAGAAGCCAACAGAGGACTACACAGACATTGGCGGGCTGGACAAACAGGTGGGGGGCAGGCAGTACAGGGGTGGTAAAAGGGGCTGTCAACCGGACCACAATCGTTATATGTGTTCTGGATCGTGCCGTTTCCCGCCCCTCTCTTATAAGTTAAGCACAGGGCTCTGGGATTGCGGGCCTGGTTGTTCCATTCACTGCTGTTTGCTGTCGTCCAGCTGCAAGATCGGCAGCGCACCACGTAATGTGAGTATGTCTTTCCGTTCCTGCCTGCCATCTACCTGCCTGCCCGCCTGTCTGCCGTTCAGATCCAGGAGCTGCGTGAAGCCATTGTGCTGCCCATCACACACCGGGACCGATTTGTCAAGCTGGGCATCAAGCCTCCCAAGGGAGTGCTGCTGCACGGGCCGCCAGGTGGGTTGAGGGTGGCTGGGCGTGGGGCTGAGCTGGGCTGCTGCAACACAATCATTCCAGCACACTTGGTGCAGTGCATGGCAGCTGGTTGGGCTGGCTTGGGGGCCTGTCCACCCAGGTCCTGCCCCATTGCTGCCCAGCCATCCCATCACCCCTCTCCTTGATCCCCACCTGTTTGAAACATAATCAGGTCCCTGTCTGAACCCCCTTCTTCACCTGCCTGCACCTCGGCTGCAGGCACGGGCAAGACGCTGATTGCGCGTGCTTGCGCTGCCCAGACCAACGCGACGTTCCTCAAGCTAGCGGGCACCAGCCTAGTGCAGATGTTCATCGGTGATGGCGCCAAGATGGTGCGGGATGCCTTCTCGTTGGCCAAGGAGAAGCAGCCCTGCATCATCTTCATTGATGAAATAGATGCCATTGGTGAGCGATTATGTGTTTGCCAGCATTCTTGTTGATTTGGTGGTGGGGAATTGGGTGGTGGGGAGCTAGTGTGGAAATATATGCCATAAATGAGCGAGTTGGTGCAAGTGGATGTGCCGTCTGCGTGTTTGCTTGTGCCGCGTGATGGAAAGTTGTACGGAGATGGTGGAATGGGACAGGGCCGCAGGCATACTTGAAGAACGTGCGAGCCGAACAGTTAGGGAGGGCAGCCCCCTTGGACACCCTGGACACCCTCAACAACAAGTGCCGGCGCCATCCCTTGCCCCACCACTGCTGCCAACCAGCTGGCTATGGCTCATCCTCACCATTAATCCGCGGCCCCGCCGGGACCCTTTGCAGGCACCACGCGGCGTGACAGCGAGATGAGCGGCGACCGCGAGGTTCAGCGCACCATGCTTGAGCTGCTCAACCAGCTGGACGGATTCTCCTCAGCAGATGAGGTCAAGATCATTGCAGCCACCAACCGCCCAGACATACTGGACCCAGCACTCATGCGCTCAGGTGGGTGCTGCCTGCCCTCTGCCTGGCACGCTGGCTGGCTGCCTGAGCTGGCACAAACCCTGGCTCAAAGGGTGTTCAGCACCAGGTTGAGAATAACAAAGAGGAAGACACAGTCAATCAACCCCACATGGATAACTAGAGCGGTTCTGCCTACAAATGCTGACGAGCTTGTCTTGATGAATGGGCTGAAAGCGGCCCTTTTGTGTTGGACTAATGCTGGTGCCTAGTTGCCTGGATCTAAAATCTAAACACTTTACCACTTCTTGGCACTTCGCCCCTCATCACGCCTTCATTGACCCCTCCCCGCAGGCCGGCTGGACCGCAAGATTGAGTTCCCTCACCCCAATGAGGAGGCCCGTGCCAAGATCCTGCAGGTTGGTGGGTCTGTGTGGGGCTGCGAGCGGATGCGCAGCACCTTCCTGGGCTTGCAACCTGCTCGACCAGCAGCTGGGACTACCTTGCAGAGCAGCATGGCTGTTGCGTACAAACCCATAGACCCGGGGGCATTGTTTTCCAACCGTTGTTTTCCTCCGTCTTCCCATTTACTCATCACCTGCCCCGCAGATCCATTCCCGCAAGATGAACGTGAGGCCAGATGTAAACTACGATGAGCTGGCGCGATCCACCGACGACTTCAACGCAGCGCAGCTCAAAGCGGTGAGTCAGAAGTCCACATTGCATTGAACACACTCATGCACCACACAACACGTATTGTGCCTCTACTCCCTAATTTCACATGCACCATTTACCGACAAGAAGGGGTAGTGACACAGAGTGGGTTGATTTGAAAAGCTTGCCAGCAGACACCCTCCCACAATACTCAACCCCAGCCAGCGCCCCTCCCAAGCACCCAGGCACCCAATACTTTTTTTATTTCAAGCAGGTGTGCGTTGAGGCGGGTATGCTTGCGCTGCGGCGTGATGCCACCCAGGTCAACCATGAGGACTTCAACGAGGCCATCACAGAGGTGCAGGCAAAGAAGAAGGCCAGCCTCAACTACTATGCGTGAGGGGGCATGGAGCAGCAGCTTGCGTGGCGGGCGAGAGGCTGCCCTCAATACAACCAGCCCTTCCTTTCGGACCGCACTCCTGCCATCCTTGAACAGTAGACGTGGCTGGGCGCACGTCATGAAGCAGTGCCATGCAGCATATTGTTTATAGCCTGCAGCAGCTGCCTGGCACCTTTGAGTAGCACGATCACTTGCACTGTCGCAAAGAGTACAGAAGACGCAAGATGAAATCTTAGACAATTATGTCAAGGCTCGTAGTCAGTGGAAGTGCTTGAAATAATCAGTTGCAATCCGTTACCTGCCGCTCCGACCACCCTATGAGTCTCACGAGCGGAGGCTGGGTTGGCATCGCAGCAACTGCTGTTTTCCAACTGGTTATCCTGTCAATCATTCCCTTGAGACGAAGTTCCCTTCATATAGGGGTTGCAGGCTCCCCTTGTATGACTTTTGCTGCCGTGCTGATGTGCAGTGCTTGCAAGTGCATGCTGTGTCGCCTCTGCACACCGCGCACGTAGGCAGAACCAGCAAGGTATGCCTGCCGGTTGTCGCACTTGCCAATAAACGCGTCGTACAACACGGCAACGGGCACATGATATTGTTCTGTGAATCAATAGCAAACGTGACCCGCTGAGCGGGGTTTGACAACCCTAAGTCGTTGGCAGGGCACACTCCCGCGTAGGCGGTCGGCAAACAAAAAGCTTTCCACGCCATTGACCGGTAATGCTGTAAGGCGAAAGCAACGGGAGAGGCACGGGTCAGGGGATGAAGTACTGCTGCGGAATGTACTGCGGCATGGCGAGACCGAGAATCGAGACCAAATGAGGGTATGTGCTGATCTCAGGACTCTAAACTGCATTATAAGTCATAATGCGGCCCCGGCGAGAAATCCGTTCGTGTTTGCGACAGAGGACATCGCAGTGAGCTCTTTGGCGCATAAAACTCCTGTAGCGACAAAATGACGAAGAGATCTCCCGGCCTAGTAGTGGCGGAGAGCGACCTGGCACAGGTCTGGTGCGCGCGGTGACCGCCAGCAGCAGGCGGCAGTCAAGCCAAGGTCTATCGCGTGTTGCTGCGGCAAAGGATAGGAGCCCCACTATTGATTCTACAAAGGCCGCTTCAGCAATTTTGCTTCAATCTTTACTTGGGGGGCTTTGCTGATTGTGATTGCTGCGACCTGCATGTCCGCATGCCTGCCTGCCCTACCTCACCCGTGTGCAGGATGCAACCGTGGACTCAGCAGTCGTCATCCGCAAGCTGGACCACCACCTGGTGCCCTGGCTCTTCACACTGGGCATACTGTGCTACCTAGGTGGGCAGGCAACCTGGGAGCGCCGACGCTGCTGATTCCGCCGAAACCCCTGCTGATGCTGCCAGTATGATTGAATTCATTAAAGCCAACATGCCCTTCACAACATGCGGGCCTGTGAATGCCTCCAAGGGTGACGCAACTCATTGCCTTGCCTTCTGTGTTGGTTGCTAAAAAAAGCTCATTCCGTTGTTCCCCAACACATGCCGCAGACCGCACCAACCTGTCTTTTGCGGCACTGGACCTCAACAGAGACCTGCACCTCTCCTGCTCCACATACGGGCTGGGTGCCTCGCTCTTCTTCATCTCCTACGCCCTCTTCCAACTCCCCTCCACAGCCATCTGCGCCCGCCTAGGAGCCCACATCTGGCTGTCGGCAAACATAGTGGCATGGGGCGTGGTGGCGGCCTGCTTCACCCTGGCATCCAGCGTGCCGACCTTCCTGGCCCTGCGCTTCCTGCTGGGCGCCACGGAGAGTGCAGCTTTCCCGGGTGGGTGCGTGCAGGGTAACAGCAATATGCAGGGGGCCAAAGGCAGGGAGAAGGAGCCAGACACAGATGTTGTCTTGTTGGTTGGTAGCAGGAGTTAGTGGTGTGTGGCTCCACAGCTACCACACTGCCTGATCTGGGCCCCCCCCCCCCC
>JAAMXP010002519.1:11136-26713 GCA_019693395.1 Ettlia oleoabundans | reverse complement strand
CAGCAGACAACTTGCTTTCCGGCTGCTGGTGCTTCAAGTTTGTTGAGCTGCTGGCATGTACCCCGGCGGTACCGCTGTGCATGCAGGTGCCACACCCTGAGCAGCAGCACCGTGTGATGATTGAAGCGGTAGAGAACCACATGCCAGGTCAACACTGGCACCCCGCATACCAGATCCAGTGCATTTTGCCCAGCTGCACTTGTTCGAGGAAAGCTACTGCACTCCCTCCCCGTATCGGCTCATCTGTGGTGTTGGTGATTGCAGAGGTGATAGTGATAGATGAGATAGGCACGGAGGCCGAGTGCCTGGCTGCCAGGACCATAGCGCAGCGCGGCGTGCAGCTCGTGGCCACGGCGCACGGTGGGTTTACTGGGTCGTTTGGATTGCGAGGGCAGATCACAAAGCACAGGGGTGTTCTGGGGCCTACGGTTGCTGCATGTCCTGCATCTAGCTGGCTGCTTGCGAACAAGCAAAGCTCCTGTGGCCTGCTTTGGGTGACCCAGGCCCTGCTGACGCACCAAGCTTGGCTGCATAACTGTGCATCTCCAGCTCCCCACCACACGCCCGCTATTTTTCATGCATTTACCCGTCCCTGAAGTAAGGCCGTCAACCTGTTTGTGCATTCGGGCCCATGTCATGTCATGCATGGGTATCCCGCTACGCGCCGTCCATGCGCCGTCCATGCAAACCCAAGCTTTGTCCTGCACAATGAACCACAGGTAACGAGCTGGAAAACGTGATGAAGAACCCCAGTCTGAACGACCTGGTGGGAGGCATAGCTTCAGTGACGCTTGGAGATGAGGAGGCCAAGCGGAGGGGGGTTCAGAAGTCGGTGCTGGAGAGGCAGGTGAACGCCTAAGCTGGGTATGCCTGTCTACTGCCTGTGCAAGTGCCTGTGCATCGCCTGTGCAACTGCTTGTGTACTGCCTGTGCCATGTGCTGCCAGCTCAGCTCAAATGAAAGACCACACCTCTGGTTGCATGCTTTGTTCTTCACAGCAGCTGCACCGTGGCCCTGGTTGCCTGCAGAGCCCTCCCACCTTTGACGCCTGCGTGGAGATGGTCAGCCGGGAGCAGTGGCGGGTGCACCTGGATGTGGGCTGGGCGGTGGACTGCCTGCTGACGGGCAGGGAGGCAGGCAAGTGCCCTGCCCTTGCAGTGCTGTTCCGGAGCTTCGAGGATGCAGACTGGTTTGGTTGCAGCACCTGGTGCTTTGCTCCTGCCTGCCTGCCCCAGCAATGAGCCACGTCAAATAGGCAGCGTGCCTCCTTCTTCCTTTGCCTCCTCCCGCCCTTCCCGCCAGCTCATCACTGCTGCAGCAGTGCTGCCTTTTCCAGCACTGCTGCTGTGTGCAGTGCACTAGCTCTGCCAGCTGTCACCCGGCCGCTGTGCTGGTACACAGGTCACTGTCGTTGTGGTTGATGCAAGTGGGCGCTGGGAGTGTGATTGACGCGAGTGGATGTCGTGACTCACCTGCAGGGGCGGAAGTGCGGGAGCGGGATGAGAGTGGCAAGGTGTGGCACTGGCCGGAAGGTGGCAGCACTGATTTTGACGAGGACGAATCACCAAATGAAATGGAAAGCGCAGCAGATGGCGACAGGCGGCGTGGCGGGGGCCGCCAGCAGCAGCAGCGGCGGGGTAGGCAGCTGGAGACATCTTCCTTTCCAGCTGAGGCCCTGAATGTGGCACGGCTGGGAGCGGCGCTGCAGGCGGCAGAGGAAGCTGGCATGCAGCTGCCGGACAGGCTGCGGTCACCGGCCACAGCAAGAGGCACTAGCAGCGGCAGCAGCAGCAGCAGCAGTAGTATCGCTGCCAGGTTGGCAGGCAACAGTGAGGGAGGGCCCGAGGCCGCCGGCGGCGGCAAACCTGGTGCCAGCAAAGCAGCTGGAGGCTCTAGCAGTGGCAGAAGCTCTGGCAGCGGCAGTTCGGCGGCGGTTCATGTCTACCCTTTTGGGCTGGATGGCGCCAGCATCGCCAGCATTGCGGAGTCGCTGGGGGTGGGAGGGAGCCTTGTGGTGGCGGAGCGCATCCAAGACGCCGACACAGTGCTGGCGCTCAGAGGCAAGGTTAAAACAAGTGAGTGAGGCTGCCCTTGGTGATGCTGTGTTCGGGAGTGGGTTGGTGTTGGCAAACGGGGGTGTGGGGTCCGGTATTGGTTGAGCTACAATCTGTGCTAGCGCACAGTCAGATTTCGCAAGTGCGAGTCGGACTGGCTCCAGCTGCTTCAAGCTGCAGCTGAGGTCTTGGCCATGAGCAGCCGCAAGTCGAACCCCTGTTTCACAAATATAGACAAGTGGGTAAATCAGGTTGAAATACCCAGTACGCTGGTTGATGGGACCTGGTAGTCTGGCCTTGGCCCTTTGAAGCCCTGACTGCACAACTGTTACATATTGAGCTGAGTAATTTGTTAGAGGCTCCTTTGCAAAGAATACAGCCACATCCGTGGCGGGGTGGGGTGGGGTGGGGGCGGTTGGGGTGTGGGAGGTGGGACGAAAGGCAGGGAGTTGGAGAAGCAAAGCAAGTTGGGAGGAAGCCAGTCCGGGGCGCAATTGCAGTTTGGAGTGATCTTAAACCGTTACCTACCAGCTCAACCAGGGGCGTCTCCTCAAAGCTGACTTTAATCAAACTTGACTCGGGTGCCCGTGGCAAGTTTGGGGTGGCTGTACCAAGGTAGCCAAAGCAAACATATCCAGACCTGCCCAGCTTCGTCTCACCAATTTTCAGCCCGCTGGCTGTGAAAGCCCACCAGCTTGAAGATGAAAATCCAAAGTTCTTAGTAGTGGACTGCGTGCTATGCGGGATCGTGTTCCACTTTGAGCCGCTGCTGCTGCTTCCACTGCGGCAGCGAGTCGGGAAGCGCCCCCTCCTCCCCGCCCGCTGCATCCGTGCTCTTGCTGGCGGTCATGCCGCTGCCGCTGGCGACGCCCTGCTCATCAGAGGGCGGCATAGGCTCGTCCCGCTGCCGCTCATGGGGAGCGAGATCTCGCTGCTGATCTAGCACGGCCCCCGACTGCCGCTTGACTAGAGCTGCGTAGATGCCGCCCCGCCGCATCAGTTGCGCGTGGGTCCCCACCTCTGCCACCCGCCCTCTGTCCATCACCACCGTCTGGTCGGCGTGCCGCACTGTGCTGAGCCTGCACCAGGGTATGAAATGGGGTTTATTGCTCATTGACTGCTGCTCCTTAAGCGTACCTTTGAAATAATATATGTCTGGTTCCAAAAGTCCATGTCAGTGCGCAGCCACCATTCAGTTACTTTCAAACAGCTTTGAAGCCTTGGGTTGGGTAAGCCTGGACACCAGCCTGCCTGGCGTCTTCCCCTCACCTGTGCGCAATGACTATGACGGTGCGCCCGTCGGTGCGCATGGCACGATCCAGCGCTGACTGCACGGCCGCCTCGCTCTCTGCGCATCAACAAGCCATACGAGATGTATGTAAAACTATGTTCGTAAGCTGGCTTGAACACGCATTTCCGCCGCTAGGACTGCGACAGCAGGCATTAAACTCAAAGGGTTCCCCCTTTGAGGCTGCTGCCCCACTGCCAGAACATACATACACCGCAATGCAACACTGCACCCACCTGCATCCAATGCTGAGGTGGCTTCGTCAAGAATCAGCAGCGCAGGGTCCCGCACTAGCGCCCTCGCAATCGCAATCCGCTGCCGCTGTCCCCCGCTCAACAGCTTGTCAGTCACGGGAGTTGCGTAGCCGCGGGGCAGCGCTAAGATGAAGTCCACGGCGTTGGCCAGCGCTGCCGCACGCTCGATGTCTTCCTGCATTGGCGGACAGTCAAGCGAGGAAGGCAGGCTGCCAGGGTTACGCCGCAAGTGAGCAACTGAGCACGAGTTTGGCAGGAAGCACTAGACAGGTTGACAGCACGCCAGACAGCCAAATTTGGTACCTGACCCACCCCATGCTTGCCCTCAGTTCCCAGCCACTAGACTTACGTACCTGTGTTGCTTCGGGGCAGCCATAGGCAATGTTTTCTGCGACTGTCATGCCAAAGAGGCGAGGGTCCTGGGACACCACACCCACTCGCCGCCTGAACCAGCCCGCATCCAGGTCCCTGCAATTCAGAAACCATGGTGCCTAGTGCATTGTTATGATTTTACTTGATGATTATTTTTTGCGTCTTTAGTGTCGCAAACCACCCAGTTGAAGAACAGACTTCCCAGACGAACTAGTTGGCAGCTGAGGAAGAACCTGCTGTGCCTGCTGCCAAAGCCCTCTCAGGGCGCTGCCCCGTCATCAGCTAGTGACACGCAGCAGTAACACCTCACCTCACATCTGTACCGCCCACCAGTACCGCCCCAGCATCGGGGTCGTACAGCCTCTGTATCAGCGCCACCAGGGTTGACTTGCCGCTGCCGCTGAGCCCCACAAGGGCCGTCAGCTTTCCAGCCGGGATCACCAGGGACACCTTGTCCAAGGCTTGCATACCTGCAACATGGCCCAGCAGACGGCATGACAAGTTACAACAATCAAGCTGCGGCAAGGTACATTTGCATCTGAAATTTGGGGACCCAGCAGGCGGAATAGGCTTGCAAACGGCCTGCACTGGTATGCGCCTGACAAAAGACGGGCTGGCTGGCATATCAACCGGCAGTGCACGCTCATACTTTAGTGCAGCATCCCTTCCTGCTTGCCTGGGCGTGAGGGGTAGCTGAAGTCGACTTCTCGAAGCTCCACGTCCCAATCCAATGCAGCATCTACCCCACTACTCTTCTTGGCACTCCTGCTATCGTCGCCGCCTTCCGATGCTGCTGGTCCTGCCGCTGGCGTGGGCACGAGGCCTGCCGCGATTTGTGGGGCGGGAGGGGCATCTAAGTAGCCAAACACACGCTCCGAGGCGCCCACCGCCTCCATGATAGGGCCCCACTGGTCGCACACGGACAGCAGAGCAGAGGCCAAAAACTCCGTGTAGAACCTGTGAGGAAAAACGGATGACGGGCGTTAGAGATCGCGACTACCCCTGCCTCTCATCACTAAAATTGCGATGGGGTAGCTAGCCTTGTAGCACAGCTGGGATAAGCAACTGCCGCGATCAAAACTCTGCTGGCAACAGATCGCCCGGCGGCAAGCTCTGCAGCGGTCGCAGGCGCTTGCTCACATGAAGGCTGTGAGCTGCTCCGCTCCTATGTGCCCCGCTATCGCGGCCGTGCCGCCTACCGCCAGCGTGGCGAGCCGCGTGGCATTGTACCTGCAACATGGCAGCGACAGTACCAAAGGTGTACATCATGCTCAGGCTAAGATCACGCCCTATACGAGGCAAAAGAGCAAGGGCCGTGTAAAAAGGGCCAGTGCATGGTTTGTCATGTGTTGATAGGTCATGTTTTGTGTTGTCATGTTTTGATGGGCGCCCCCAGGCATGCAGGCATGCAGCTTGTCCCCAAACTCACAGGAAGTTATTGCTGGCCACATACATAGCATAGGCTACGCTCTGCAGGCAGAGTGTATGGGGCAGCAGAATAAGCCGTCAATCAGTGGCGGGCTAAAAAAAGTGGGTTCTACATGCTGTTCAAATGCATGCTAAGCCGTCATATAAAAAATCAGCATATGTCTGAGCCGTTAAAGACCGTGGTTGTACACTATTGCATGCACCAGAACCCATGGCTCTGGTTACCTGGCGTATGCTGATGTGGCGTAGCGTGAGCAGCGTGGTGTCGTACCGCTTCCCCGTCTGTTCCTCGGTGCCAAAGGCGCGCACAAGGCGGGACAGGCTGAACCCCTCCTCTGCTACAGTGTTGCTGTGGGCCAAAGCATCCTGGTAAAACTGCAATTGAAAGGAACCAGACAGGCAATAAGAGGGTAGGGTAAAATTACAACAGAAAGCAGCGGGCAAGCAACTCAGGCAGGAAGGGGTGTAGGGTAAGAAATGAGCAGTACATAAAGCAATGTGAATCCTAGAAGGGGGCGGGTTGGCTCATGCAGCACACCCCGCGCATGACTCAGTGCAGCACACCCCGTGCATCAGGCAAGCAAGCACCAAAGGAGCGGCAGCAGCAGGCGAACGCATCATTGGCAGAAGGAGGAGCCTGCTGCCCAGCATCCGATTTTGCATGCTGAGAGAGCACATCGTAGCTGTTAGGAGGAGCCCCATACAAGACGCACCCTTTGCGCCCGACGGGTGAAGCTGCCATAGGTGCCGGCCACCAGCACCAGCGCCGCCGCAACAGCAGCGGTAGCCGCCGTCATTTTGGGGGACAAGCGCCACAGATAAATCGCACCCCCGATCTGCAGCCAGCACAGCACAGCGACAGAATGCCTCCCATAGAATAGCAGGAACTCTACAGACTCGAGCACCAGCAGGAGGCAGCTGTTCATGCCACGGCTGCAAGCCTTTTGGTAACTGTGGGGTGGCAGTTTGTCTTGTCAACCTGCCCTGTCGCGCTCGCGGGCTGCCTGCCTGCATTCTTCGAGTGGCGTGTCCTCCTGGGAGGAAACACTAGTGCCAAGGCTCACCACTTGCAGCGAGTTCCTCAGGGCCACGTTGATGCTGGTGGCAAAGAGGCGGGAGATGACGGAGCAGTCGGCGGCCAGGCGGCTGGTCAGCTGCGGGGTTTCTGTGGCGTCAAAGAAAGCCACCGGCTGGCGAATGAGCCGACCAAATAGCTGGCTCCTGCAGTGGTGCCAGAGAAGGTAGCATCATGACCGGGGAGGCAACATAACGACAGGCAAAGAGGTGGTTGCGCTGGGCTGCGGCTGCCAACCGCAAGCCCTGCCATGGCCCCCAGCTGCGCTGGCCACGCACCGCTTTACCGCATCACGGCTGCGCGTCAGCTACATTGCAGCGCGGTACCTAGCTAGCAAGCAAGACTAACACAAACTGTCTAGCTAAAAAGCCAGCCTTACTGAACCACCTGAGGCGCTGCAGCAGGTTTGTGTTGAGCAGGGAGAAGAGCCAGCCGCGAATGGCTGCAAATCCCGCATAGGCGGCGGTGGAGGCAAGGAGGAAAGTAAGGTTGCTGCGGAACAGCTGCTCTGATCGCTCCTGCAGCGGCAGACAGGGTGGGGGGAAAGCCAAGCATTGATTAGGCAAGACAGATACGCCCAGCCCAAGGCAGTCTGGACATGGGATGCTGCTTTCCTTCTGGCTGATACGCTGCCTTGCTGAGGTATGCTGCACGCTGCAGCTCTGCAAATGCTTCTGAAATTGTCGGTTTGCTAGACAAGTTCTTGCCTTGGCGGCCGAAAAAACGGCAGCAGTGACGAAATGAGGGATGGCTAGCTCAGCCGCTGCTGCCGCCAACATGAAAAACACGGCCCCCGCCAGCAAACCACGGTCTGGACCCATCAGGTTCGCCACTTTGCTTAATATGCTGCGCATGTCCTGCGCGGGCGGCGCCCCGTCGGCGGCCGCAGCGGCGGCATTGCCGTCTGGTGAATCTGGCTGTAGCTCCCACCACTTGCGCCAGGCAGACCTCGGGGCCTTGTTTTGCTGCAGCGCATTTACGCCAGCCTCATCTGGCAGGCTACTACCTTCGCCAGGATTGCTGTCATTCCAACCTGCCGCTGCGGCTGACGCTGCAACGCTGCTGCGCGGCGCCGCTCGAAGGCGGGGCTGGTGGCGGCAGGTGCAGCGGCGGCAGCTCCAATTTGCCAGTTGCAGCCGCTGTTGGCTTCTTCGTGTTTTGATAGGCACGCCGCAGCGTAAAATTCGGTGGCCTCTGCTCGCCGGCACGCTCGACAGAAGCCGAGCGTGCAACATCCTTCTCAGCTGGCGCAGTATCCACTGGTCAGCAAAATATGTCTACAGCAGCGCATTGGGAGCGCCAAGTTGTTGGTCTGGTGGTTGGCTTGGTGGCCGCTCGCACACAAAAAGCTAGAGCCGGAATGGCTGTAACAGTGGAGAATACTTACTGCATCCACCGAACCAGCACAATTGACTATCATTTGCACAATGGCGGGGTGCCAAAGGTCTTTTATTTGCGCCTGTTCAGCTGTTGACATCGCCGCCAGCCAGGCGCAGCGGCTCAGCGGCGGCTGCGCCCACGCGGCAGCCACACAATCAGTTCGTTGAGCCCTGCCCGATTCCCCGCTCGATTAGCAAACAGACGAATATATAGGTAGCACACTGTAAGTTTGACAGCTCCAAATTTATTTCGGCCAAGCTCAATACTGACTTTCCCGTCCTGCCGCTGTGCTGCTTTGCTGCCGTGCCCGCCGCCGCCGCTCTGTGCTGCAGGCAGCTGGGTCAAAGAAGCTTCCAAGGCAGCGGGCATCCCAGTGTATAGCATCAAGACGGCATCTGTCAGCAACTTGGTCAGGTGCGAGTTTCTTCGCACACGCCTGCCTGCTTGCCTGGCCTGGCTTGCACCCCCGCCTGTCGTCTGCATGTAGCCTTAACGACAGCCCTTCGTAGTGTTTATACCTGTCAACCGTGGCCAAGCTGTCTAATCTTCACATCAACCTATCGAAACACAGGGCCGTGCGCACGCTGCTAGCAGTCGACCCGTCTCCTGGGGCCATGTTCACGGATGATGTTGAGTCCCCAGCTGCAGCCGACCCCCGTTCCCGGACCTCAAACAGCCGCAACCTGCGCGCTGAAACAAGCATAGCGCTCGTAGCGGCGGCAGTCGCGGGCGCTGGTGGTGGTGTGGACTCAAATGGCAGCAGCGGGGGCAGCGCAGCTGATGCGCGGGATGCTCTACAGGAGGCACGGCTGGCAGGTGGGGTGACAGCAGGGGATGTGGATGCAGGTTGCGGGTGGCGGGCAGCTGCCATTGCGAATGTGAGATTGCCGGGTTCAAGGCGAGTTTCATGTGTGTTTCCTGAAAAATGTTCGTGCTGGCGCATCCACACTCATCTAACTGAGCTACTGACGCCAACATGCGCATATATGTGCGTTCCTGGCTGCTGCAGCGGAGCAGATAGTCATCCCCCGCTGCCAGCCGGTGGAGCTGCTGCCGCGTGACTTTCACATCATAGACCGCCAAGTGCAGGCAAGCGGGCCACCTCAGTTCATCAGGTCACGCCTTTCTTTCACCAAGCTGGCTGGGTTGCTTTGGAAGTTGTTGGAAGGAAAAGCCACTTGTTGTTTGTTGCACTAAAGTAAGCCTCATAGCCTCCCCGCTCTGGTTTGTCCCGCTACTCTGCAGCTGATAGAAGAGCTGGGCCTTCCGTACGAGATGGTGGGATCAGCAGCCAGCCTGCGCTTGCGGGTTCTCCCGCCGGCATGGGCGGCCCGTGACAGCACCAGCGGCGGAAGTGGGCCTCCCATAGTGCAGCCTGGCAGTTCCTCGGCGGCCTTGGCACACCCAGCACCTGCTGTAGAAGGCGCCGTGCAAAAGGACTACTGGTAAAATTTAAATCAGATTGTAGTTCCTGAGCTATTGCGGATTTCATTCTTTCTTCCCGAAATCTCGTTAAATCATTTCATCAGAGGAGCAACAAATATCTTATGCATACATTCCCCGTACTGACCCTGCCCCTGCTGCCGGGTCCCTCGGGCGTCCGCTTGCCTCCCATGCCCTAGAGCATGGCAGCATGGAAAGACACCCGGAAGGTAATGCAAATCACACAAATCAGTGAGTGCAAATGTCTGACTTGTAAATCGTTACCGGGGGGGTGGGAAGTGAAAGCAACGTCCACAGAAGCAGTTGTTGACTTGTGGGTTTTTTAAGCTGCTTGTGTGGATGTCGCCACCATGTAGACAGAAGAAGCCCGTGGCGGAGGAGCGTGGGCAAAGTGTGTGGGTGTCGGTAGGGGCGGGAAGGCTCAAATGAACAAGGGTAGGCGGCCGCCACCGCTCATCCCTGGTACTCACTCCTAATTGATCCCAATTGGTAGAGCAGTGGTTGGTGCGTTCATTCATTCATGTCTGATTGTACCTCCCCGCCAGCGGGTATCCTGGCGCAGACTCTGTAACATCCCTCAATCAATCGTGGCGGAGGAGCTGTCCCAACGCTTGTTTGTTTCAACCATAATATGCGACTCACGCGGTGGTAATGGCTCTTCCCCTCTCACACAAGCAGCCAAATTTGCAAACAGTTGTGGCGACGGCGCATTGCGTGGTGACCTGGCGCCGCTGTTGTGTGTGGCAGCTTAAAATTGCAAATTGAAAGCCGCTTCCGCGCAACTCTTCTGCGCATTTTTGTTATTCGCCTTTGCGTCGTTTTTGAGGGCTTGAGCCAAAACCGACTGCGAGAGCCAACCAACTGTTTTGGAAGTCGCAGCCAGACCCCGCCGCCCGCCCCGCGTCCTGCTTGAGCGTTTCCTGCTTTGGTTAGCGTCTGCTTCCAAAGCAGCCAGGTCCCTTTGCGCGCGTATGAAGATGTGAGCGCTGCATGCAGCCTCGCCTGCTTCGCTGCGGGGGTTTGTTCCCCTTTCTTTGCTAGTAACGGATGTCGGTATTGTTGGGACCTTGCGCCGTCTAGTTTACAAGTGCCAGGCGTTGTTATCAGCCTGTCGCCGTCATCCCTTGCCGCCAGTTCAAGCGGCGCCCCTTGCGCTTTGCTGCGCTGTACTTCTTGCAGTGTGGAAGAGAATATTGGACCGCTTTCTAACGACGAGGTGCTGGCTGTTCTCAAGGACAGGGAGGCAGACAAGCAGCCGGTCATCAGCAAAGCCACTCCCTCTGAAATCCAGGTGCGCGCCGCAAATAGAGCTGACGGCTTGCACTCCAATCCTGCTGGACGTTGCACTGCATCCTGCCGCAAGTGTTACGACCATGCAGCAGGGATGCTGTGGTACATTCACCAAGCAGTAGATCTTGCAGGGCTTTTTTTTTAGCCTGACCACTTGCCGCTTTGCAAGCTACGTGGTGCTTGTGGGTGCTGTGCATGCAGGCATACTCAGCGCTACTCCAGCACAGTGGCGGCAGCTTCAAGGACCGGCAGCAGCTGCAGGCCTTCATCGACAGCGTAAAGGTGGGCTCAGTGTGTGTTGGCATGCAGCTGGCAGTGCAGGACAGCTTGCATGCAGACCCTCTGTTTTGTGTCCTCGTGACTGCTGGTCTGTTGAGTTGAAATGGGCTGCCGTGCACCAAAACTTGCACGCAGCGAGCCTGGAGCTCCGGCATTTGCTGCTCGCTTGCATAGCAACTGGCACTCAACAAGCATTTTCCACTGTACGCGTGTCCCTTGCATCAACTGCGGTGCAGCCCTTTGGACTGACCAGGTTTGAAATCGTGCAGCTGATCAACAGCCGCCCTCCTTCAGGCGTGGAGATTTACCTGGTGAGATGCCCTACAATCCTCGCAACAGCAGGCCAGCAAAGATGCATCTGAGACACTCGCAGCATCTGAGCGCACGCAAGCGCCAGCGTGCACGTTATGCTGCCTGCCTGCTGCCCGACACCTTGTTTGTGTTGAATCGCTGTACTCGCTCACCCTTTCAGCATTGCCGGCTGTTGGCAGGCTGCGATCTTGCCGTGTGGCCGTCTGCGTGTCAACACTGCCATGGGTTGTTCCTCACAGCACAGAACAAGTACAACACAACACAACACACCTGCTGCAGTGCATCCAAGATTGTGAGGAGCGCTTCAGCGAGTCTCAGGTGGAGCAGCTGCTAGCTCTGGTGCAGCAACACCTGGCCCCTTGAGCAGCAGGGTGAAAGACAGGCTGCACAGCTAGGTGGTTAGTTGAATAGGCAGGCAGGCAGCTACACAGGCAAGTACTAGATATCCTTTCTCGCCCTTTTCAGCAGCAAGTAGGCAGCAGAGGACAGGCAGCTTAACTCAACAGCACCAGGCCAGCATTTTCAGCACCCACAGCGGCAGCAACAGCACCCACAGCAGCCGCCGCAGCAGCCATGGGGAGCGACTACTACTCTGTTGATGCGATCTTGGCAGAGGAGACACATGTGCCTGTTCGCCTCGTGCACGGCTGCACAGGTGAGTTGCCCGCTGGTGCCGCTGCTTAGGGTGCCTGTTGGCAGCCTGCTCTGCCCAACGGATGCCTTGCTCAATCGGCCGGCGCCCTTGCCTGCCTGCTGTTCCCTGCCCTGCTTTTGCAAGCATGCCCATTGTCCAATGGCGCAGTTGCTGCCTGCGCTGGCTCTTTTCGTGCTGAAAACTTCGCAGCCTTGTTTTCCCTGCCCTACCCGCATCCTCGGCTTCAGGCTTACCCTTACCAAATATTTACTGTGCAGGCGTGGGCAGGGTGATTGACCCCAGCAGCGACCAGGCAGACCTGCCATCTGGCACCAGGCTGGAGCTGCCGCTGTGGATGGTGCCGCCCATGGCCGCCCGCAACATGCTGCAGGTACGGCGCGCGGCCTTGGTCTACCTTTCGCAACTCTCCCAATGGTTGGCATTAGTGGTTGCTGCCTGCCACACGTAGGCGGCATCCCATCGTGCCTGACACGCGGCTGTGCGTTTCATCACAATCCCACATGTCGGTCTAATAGGTCGCCATATCGGATGCCTGGCTGCACCACACGGCCACCATCATCACTTTCGGCTGCTCCTGGTCTCACCATCTCTGCCTGCCCATCCATCCATCCATCCATCCGCCCTCGCAGGTTGACTTGCCGGTGTTTTACGGCAACAAGATGCGGCGCAAGATGAAGGCGGGGGCGGGGTGCGAGGACCTGCGTGTGCGCTGCCCATACTACTTCTCCGTGGCGACACGCCTCCATGCAGCCATGCAGGTGGGTGAGCAGGTGCCTGTGTCATGCAGGTGGGCAAACAGCCGGCTGTGCGTGTGTTATGCGTGTCTGCGGTAGCGGCTGTAAGTCAGGGTGGGCTGGTTGGTGTGGGTGGGTGGGTGGAGGGGCATGCTTCGGACATAGCTAAGCTACAGCATCTCCTATCCAACCATCTGTGCAGTCGTGTTTAACGGCAGATGAGGAGTTCCCAGCCTTCATCCTCAGCACCTTCAAGAATCGCTACCGGGTGAGCAGCGCCGGCACTGGCTAGCAGGGGCGCCCTTTGTTTCAGCCTTGCATGGTGTACCCTATAGGCACCCATGACTATGGTACACCCCATACGCAACCATAACGTGTGTTGGCCGGTTATACTCTTTCAGGTCGTGGCTAAGAGATTCACCTCCCCGCATGGTTTGGCCACCTGCCTGCTTGCTTGCCCTAAATCCCCAATGCCCCTTGTTGTGCCTCTTTGTCCCGCTGCAGGAGCTGCTGACTAAGGCGCCTCAGGTTGAGAGCAGCCTGGAGGCCAGCCAGATCCAGAGCAAGCTCAGCGCGGAGGAAAACCAGGTGAGCCAGGGGGAAGGGGTGGCTGGTGTTGGTGGTGGTGGTATGTGTGTTGCCCATGGGTGGGTGGGTGATCCTGGGCGTGGGTGTGGATGTGTGGTAGGGAGGCGGGTGGGGCGCAGACCCCCTTGCCCGCCCAAAGGAAGGAGCACCTCAGGAAAACATGCAGGGCTTGCTTTTTTGCGGTGACTAGGGCACCAATGTTACGGTGGGGCCTGGGCTGGCAAGCGCAGGGAAACGGGCAAGCAAGGTGTTGCAGTAGCAGGGTTAGCGGCAGCACAGGAACTGCCGCAGTTAAGCCAGGCAGCAGCAGCGATTTAAAGCCTAGGTGGGCGGTGAGTCACGGGCAGGATGGACCAATGGCAGCCTTCGGTGGGGTGGGTGGACTAAGCAGCTGATCTTGCCCATATCTCGGCGATTGCTTGGTAGGTGGCCCTTTGACACTCCATCTCGGTTATATTGTGCCTCCACAAGCACCTTTCAACATTTGGCTGTCTCTCACCCCTTGTGCTGTGCAGCTATTCACAGCGGCGGCGGAGGCGGGTGCGGCGTATCAGCGGTGGAAGTGCAGCAGCGACAGCCGCCCATTGCAGCGCACGCTGAAACGCAAGTGGGCTGCAGAGGAGGCCGGCAAGGAGAATGCGGTCGGGAATACGTAACTAAAGATAGACTGAAGCTTGCACCGAAGGGGCTATGTATAGATTGTACAAGGCCCACCACCAATTCCGTGCTTCATCACACACCTCAAACGCACTATAGTAATAACTGCCAGCTCTGAGCTAGCGGCCCTGAATGGCGGCGCCTCCAGTTCATCGCGACGAGACAGCAAGCTCATCTGAAAAGGCAGGCAGCAGCCTCCCGCTGGTATCAAGCTCATGATGATGTCAACAAGGGTCGTTTGCACGTCTGGGGTGGCCCGGTGGGCCCCCAGGCGAGCTGCAACCCGGGCCTTTACCCCGCGAACCCGCCTGGCTGCGGCCCCTATCGCGCGACGAAGCCTGGCGATGAGCGCCGCAGATGATGCCGCCGCTGGCCTGACCGACATCGAGCCAGAGGTACAGGGCAAGTCCGTTCCAGGGCGGCAGCAGCTGGCGCCGCCGCTGCCTCTGCAGGCTGCCCATTGCCGCCGTTTCCTTTGTGCGCGCGCAGGATGCCCGAGGCGCGATTGCTATGGGCCTTAAGTTCTCAGATGCTGGTCAGTATGAGAGGGCACAACAGTACTTTGAGCGGGCGCTTGAGCTGCCAGGCACCGGCTTGAAGCGGTGGAGGGACAAGCCCCGCCAGCTCTCAACCGGCGAGCTGACCTCCGCTCTGTGTGAGTCACTCGCCATGTGCCAATGGTGGATATCCCAAACTCAATTGCAAGGATGTAATGAGAAGGATTTGAAGGCACGAATGTCACAGTTGTTAAGCTGCTTTCTTCTTGCAGACAACATCGCATGCTGCCGCAGCAGGCTTGGCGACATCGAGAATGGGCTCATAGCCATTGCCGGATCCATTGAGCAAGGTGTGCGCGTATCTATTGCTTGCTGAACGTTGTCCTGAATGCCACGGGCAAGAGGGCCACGAGAACTCTGCATCATGCGTGCAGCTGCTCCAGTCATGCCCTGCCAGCTCCTTCCACGAGTTGATTTTGCGCTGTAAAGATCTTGCCTTTAAGGCGGCAGCGCCTGGAACTTTTGGTTTGGCAACTATAAGATTGAAAAAGAGAGGAGGGAGGGAGGCTGGGATATGGAAAACATACATCATACCGAAAAATTATCTTGCCGCCAAACCGACGCGCAGCATGGCCCTGCAACGCCTATCAACGTGTTAGCTAACTTAGGAATGGGAACTATGTTTTCTTGTTTCAAAAAGCTTGAAAGAAACACAAGCCCATGAATTGCCTCCACCCCCTGCCCCTGCCGCGGCCCTCCGCTGCCCTGGCTGCTGCCTGCCCTAGCGGCAGCGTCGGAGGCTGCTTGCACCTTGGCTCTCTTGTTGTCTCTGGCTGCCTGTCCGTCATGCAGCTGGTTTATTGGCTGATGTGTGATGGCTTTCCGCCCTGCCTGAAGGCAGGGAGCACAGATTGGCAGCACCACTGAAGCTCAGCATCCACTATTGCATCGATAGCCGCACAGTAGCTGCACACTGTCTTGCTGTCAGCAAAGGCCCCACTGGTGTAGTAGAGCCGCTCCACGGGGTCGCCGCAGCGCACACCCTGCCCTGAGTGGGTGCTGCTCTCCTTTGAGCCATGCCAGCAAATTGTTGTACGCTGTGGTTGTGTCCCGGGCTACCTCGGCTATCTTTTCTGGTGGCAGGTATTAGTATTTTTGAGCGACGGTCAGCTGGCGTTTTTTCGGCTCTGGGTGACGGCCGGACGGCGGAGGCGTGCTTGCAATACGGAGCGTTCGCCGCCGTTCAGATTGTCCTAGCCCTAGGGTGCCGG
>JAAMXP010002519.1:0-11108 GCA_019693395.1 Ettlia oleoabundans | reverse complement strand
CCTATTTTTGTTTTAAGTTTAGTTTTTCGTACACTCCCCATTTTGGGGGGAAAAGACGGGAGGGAGGGTTGCCAAATCAAAAAATCCAGGCGGTGCTGCCTAACACTCAATGAGTGCCATTTCGTCCTGCGCTGCGGTGCAGGCTATCGGGACTTCCAGCAGGCAAGGATGGCAGTCCTAGGGCACAGGGGTTTGGCAAATGTTGGCTCGAATAGTTGATGTTGTATGTGTGCTATCCACATTCCATGTCGCTGCACGTTGCATGTCTTGCTACATTTGCTCCTTAGCTGCTTGTCTCAAGACGATCTGAATAGCCCGAGAGGCGCTTATCCTGCCCCTCCTGCTGGCTGCTGCAGCTGCGTTCTGACCCTGACCTGGCTGCTCTGCGTGAGGATGAACGGTTTGAGGGGCTGCTGCGCCGCTTCGAGCGCAAGCAGCCAGAGAAGACGGGCTTCTTGGGACTGTTCTGAACCTTCGAGATGAGCCAACCCTTTCTTTCCGAAATTTTGGAGTTGCCTAGGAGTTGTTTAGCAGCCAACGCCAGCTGTCAAAGAGGTAGCTGCTACCTGGTGCTACCCGGCAGGGTTGCTTTTGGAGTTGCAAGGCCAGAGTGTTCATCCGCCATCTGACTTTGTCCAATGTGTTTTTTGTTACAAAGAACGTCGAGTTGTAAGTCGGCTGTAACGAATGGCACAAGTATGGTGGATGCATTGGTGAGGCGCTATTCATGGAAACCTGCTCAATGCCAGGACCTCCACCAACTGGCACCCACTGCCGCTCGACCGCTGTCCCGCTGTCAGCAAAGCATCTGTTGATGAGCGGGGTGTCGCCATCGTCTCACTGCTGGGCTTAGGACGGGGCAACCATCCCGGTTTACAAACATCTCACGGTTTGAGTCCCCATCAACCGCATTTCAAGCGCGCTCAGGCAGGGTTCTGAGGCCGAGGCTCAGGTTGGGTTTCGGTATCACGTCCGGCGCACCAGCAGCACGGCCCAATTCTCGATCGCCGCCAACCTGCTCCTCGCCCACCCCTGCCCAGTCACCACAGCGCCACCACGGTGCGCCGCTGTTGCTGGCAGCCCGCCGCCCCGTGCGCATGTAGGCTAAGCATCAGTTGATCTGTTGGTGACAGGCCAAGCATTACGCCTCGCGTGTATGATTTGCGACTGCTGGGCGCCCATCTACCAGGGACAGAGACGGAGTTGAGCCAAGGAACGGAGTTGACTAACTGGGTGCTGCCGCCCGCCGCCGCCATGTCCACCTTGCTGGTCTTTGACTTTGACTGGAGCCTGATCGAGGAGAACAGCGACACTTTCGTGATTGAGAAGCTTGGAGCCAGGGAAATCTACAAGCAGGGCAAAGAGGCAGGCCTGCCATGGACGCAACTCATGGATCATGTGTTGCTGGTGAGGTGCCAAAGCTGGCTTTGCTGGCTACTGTGGCAAGCTTACATGTTGCAGAGAGTTATCAGCTCTGACACACATCCAGCTAGGCTTCACCTAGTGCTGGCTGCAGCCGCATGCCAGGCAGCACCTGCCCCAACGTGCCTTCAGCCACCTTGCACATTCTCACCGCCTGACCCTCCTACCCTTGATCCATGATTGCAGGAAGCAGCGCAGCGGCTGGGCCGCACACGGGCAGATGTGGTGGCTGCTCTGCATGCCACGCCGCTGCACCCAGCCCTTGCAGAGCTGCTGCAGGCTGTTGCAGAGGGAGGCTGGGAGCCTGACGCCGATATTGTTGTTTTAAGCGATGCCAATACGGTGGGGCGCGGCACGCAGCGCGTTCAACCTGCTGCTGCTTCGTTTACATCCTTCCAGCGCGGCATTGTTGCATTGATTGTATGTACCGCCGGCGTGTACTGCGCCAGTGCGCACTGCCATATCCCGTCTGTACTGCTCTACCACCTTACCGCAGGTGTACATCGACACCATCCTTGCCCGGCACGGCTTGAGCTCGCTGGTAGCTGAGGTTCACACCAACCCGGCACAGTGGCGGGACGGTGCACTACGGGTGGCCCCTTACCACTCCGAGCCACACGGATGCACCCGCCGCTGCCCAGCCAACCTCTGCAAGGGCAAGGTGAGCCTGGCGGTTGTGTAGGGCAGCAAATAGCTGGCTGGATTGAAGTGAGTTTGTTCTGCTTTCCCTTCGACTCATTTTGTCATTGATGTCAACAGCCTGCATTCCCAGTCCTCCTGCTTTTCTACCCCTCCCTTTCCACATCTCTGCCTGACTTCCTACCTTTCGGTCAGCAGTGATATTGCAATTTTCACGTCTGCAAACACCACACCATCATGTTCCTTCGGCTCTATGTATCTAACTTAGCCGGCCCTCGTGCCGCACTCTTGCAGGTGCTGCTGGAGATGCTGGACCGGCGTCGCGCAGCGGGACGGCAGTACAGCCGTGTGCTATATGTGGGGGATGGGCGGGGCGACTACTGCCCTGCCATGCTGCTGCTGCACGGCGGCGCAACCACGGCCAACACAGCGGCGGCTGCCAAACAAGAAGCAGCAGCAGGAGGGTCAGCAGGAGGGCCAGCAGCAGCAGGCGAGGCAACAACAAAAACACCAGGAGGGGCAGCAGACGCAGCAGCAGCAGCAGGGGCAGCGCTTGGGCATGGACCTCACGGCCATCTGCCCTGCGGTAGCACCCACAACCGCGTGTTTGCTCGGGAAGAGTATCCAGACGGGGTGCCCTGCTCGTTGTGGGTCATGCTGCAGGCTGGGGCAGGCGGCAACAGCGGCAGCGCTAGCAATGCTGGCAGCGGAAGCAGCGATCATCCTAAAGCTTGCAGCGGCAGCAGCGGGGGCAGAGCCGTAAAGCGCACCACTGCTGCTGCAGGTGGCGGCGATGCAACAGGCGCCAACGCTGGAGAGGACGGCTTGGAGAGCAGGACCACTGATGGAGTGAGCAGCAGGTCAGGACAAGCACGTGTGGTGCCGTGGAAGCACCCACAGGAGCTTGCCGAGCTTCTCAGACGGGAGCTGCAGCTGGCAGGTGGAGAATGAGGGTCCTGTGGGGTCATGAAGGGTGATGCACTGATCAACAGACGGGGTGGTGTGTCAGCTGGCAAGCGGGAGCCGATGGGCCTTTGGGTTGATGCAATGGTCCGTAGGCAAGTTGAGGCATAAGCTGCTCACTGAACTGCTGCTATTGGAACTTCATCCAGCAGCTTGCCAGCGGCAGCGCATCGCATCCAACAGGGCAAACACCTGGCAGCGGGTCGCAATTTTGTAAATGCAGCCCTTTAGAAGCTGCAAATGCAGCCCGCTGGCTCTCTCATCCGGTGCAACTGCTGCAGATCGTTTGGCTGCCTCTTCATGTATCTTGATCTGCGCTGACAGGTTTACATTGAAAGCAAGAAGTCAATATGTTGCACTTCGTAGGCGTTCTGGCTATCGCTGCATGAAACGCAAAACGCCGATTCATGTGCAGAGGGAAATGGTGTGACTGCATACCGGCTGCAGATGTTTGGAGCGCAAGCCTCGGGCCACAGCAGGCACGGCTTGGCATGGCTTTTAACATTCAACAATTTATAAATGGATAGACAAGGACGTGGAACACCGCTGATAACCTGGGATACCATAATTGCAAGGAAGCAGGCGGAACAAAAGGCATATGCGCAACTCTGGATGTGAGTGTGCTAGAGGATTGCCGAGGAGGAAGTTCCTCAGTCACGGGTAAAATCACGGTGTGCAGCACGTCACAGAGGGGCTCTAAACAAAATGATGCTACACACGCCTGGTAGGGTGCACGGGAAAATATGTAAAGATGATGGCGACTCAATTGATTCAGGGAGCTGCCTCATCTTTCAGGTGTGAGTCAAGTAAATGTGCTGTAGAAAGAATGCTGTCATCACAACAAAGACGAAAGGTGGCCATATGGTGCAAGTTGTGTGTGTAAACAGACTGAAGGGCGCAAAGAGTTGTATTAGGGAGGTGAGTTGGCACGCCATAGCAACCAATCTAGGTAGGGGTGGTAGCGAGGATTCTATCCCATGCAATCGCTAGCATCACAGCCACCGGGGCAAACAGCAGGGCACCAGTGCTCAGCAGCCAGGCTCCAGGCCACAACGCGATCCAACCAGCCAGCCTGCCGGCGGCAGCACAAGCAGCAAAAGCTGGCCGCTGTGCTTGAGGCGGGTGCGGCTGCTGCTGACGGTGGTCTTCTTCTGCCTGGAAGCGTGGTGCCTGCTCAATGCTGGGGCTGTGTGGGACCATGCTGCGACCAGGCTGGCCGACACACTGGCTTCTTGCTGGCCCGTCCTGCGCCTCCTCCCGCTGCTGCTGGTGCTGCTCTATTTGCTGTGGAAGCCCAACCTCCTGTTCTTCTGGTGCCATCTCCACCTCAGGGGCCTGATCCTGCTGCTGCTGCCGTTGACGCTGGTGCTGCTGCCCCCACTCCGGCTCCCGCTGCTGCTGGTGCTGCATCTGCTCTTGCTGATGGCGTGCCCACAGGCGCCCCAGCTCCTCTTCGCGCTGCTGGAGGCGCTGCTGCAGGTGAGTTTGTAGGAGAGGGATCACCCTAGTCTGCCTGACCACCAGCACCAAGGTGGGTGCTAGGAAAGTGAGGGCAAACTCTGCCATCGTCAGCACCGCATGGCACCGACCCTGGGGCCCATGCTGCCACTGGTCCGCTGGTGGCGCAGGCAGAAACCCCAGCAGCGGCATCAGGGCTAAGTAGACGGCGCTAGTGGCTTGCTGTGCTGCTGGGTGCTGCAAGGCTGCACTGCCGCACATCCATGCATTTGAAGCCCAGGCATTCATTGCCAGCACCAGTTGTGTGGGAATATGCAGCCACAGGGGGAGCGGATAAGCCAGCGCCTGCAGGAGTTGGGCAGCAGGCAGGCAGGCAGGCAGGTAGGCAGGCAGGCAGGCAGCATGTTGGCCGGCAGTTGTTGCTTTTTGCCATGCCTGCACCGCTGCCGCCCATCCCAGCATTGATGCACGACAGACTGGGGCAGGCTGCTGCCACCTGCTGTGCTTCTGCTGTGCCATGCTGCGGGGCGCTGTCCCGCCCTACCGCTGCTGAACTACCACCTGCTGTGAACGCGATGCAATCTGCTGTGGCCGTGCTATGCCCTAGTATGCCCTGCCCTGCTTTGCTGCACCCTCACCAGGAAGGTGGACCAGCCCGCTCCACTGCAAGTGAGCAGCAGCATTGCCAGCCGGGTGGCGGCATCCCAGGGCCACGCCCGGGGCCAGCCAGGCGAGGGCAGTTGTGATACGTCTGTTGCCGCTCTCTGCGCCAAGACAATCACACGCGGCCCCGCCAAAAGCCGTAGCAGCAGAGCCAGGGCATCTATCCATCCAGCCGCAGAGCGTGACAGAGCAAGACGGCGGCAAGCGGCGAGAACGGCGGTGCTGAGGCAAAGCGCCGCAAGGGCGGCTTGCTCGCTGGGGCGTGCATTAAGCCAGCAGAATGGAGCTGCCAGGGCCACCAGCGGCTGCATGCAACGGAGACGGGGGGGAGCTCAGAAAACCCCAAGGCGAGATGTTGGGTTGGGACGCGGCCCGCTGGCGGGGGGCAAAAGGGGCATCAAAGCTCCTCCCCTTGATCCCTGCCAACCTTGTCAGCACGTTTATGTTGCATGGGCGCCCCATATGTGCATTCGCGATTTCAGCCCAAGCTTTGCTAGTGCCGGATGGCGATGTCGGCTCTCGGCTGCCACCGCTCTCACCCTACTGACACCACCCCTTTCCTCCCCACTTGCACAACTGCCTTCAACATATCGAACCGAATGGCTGACTCACCGGTGCCATGCGAAACGGGGAAGTTAGATTGTTGCCAGACACTAAAGCGCGTGCTGCGCGGCTTGCCGCGCACCGGGGGCGCCGTAACTTTTGACGACACCGATTTTAGGCAAGAATTGACGGATACTGACCGTTACGAAGTTGCATGGCACTCACAGAATAGTAGTATTAATCGGGTCGCGGGTCAGATCCGACTTCAGCGGCTGCTCACAGGAAGCCGCATCGTAGGGTAAAACTAGCGTGCTTGCCAGGCCGCCAGTGTCAACCACAGTTTAGGCAAAGACATCGCGGTGCCAAAGGTAGAGATGCCAGAGGAGCGCCACCACTGGGACGGCGGCTGCAGGAGAAGGGCGGATCTTCTGCAACACCCGCTTAACAAAGTATATTGCCAGTCTGAAGAATGGAGTTTGCTGCGGCGTCTGCGCTCGCCACCTGCAGCATTCGCCTCATAAACGCGGCGCAACAACGCCGGCAGCAGTGCCGCCACCAGCGCTGACAGCAGCGGCTGCACCGGCTGGCGGCTGGCCCTGCTGCGGATGACGCCGCCGCTGCCGCTGCCGCCATACCACCTGGCCCAGCGGCTACGTGGCTGGCGGGCGATGCAGGCGCTGCCATCGCGGCTGCCTGCAATGGGTCGAGGCCCACCCTCATCCTCGCCGCTGTCGCTGCTGCTATCTTCGCTGCTCGAGGGTTCCTGTAGCCCAAAACCCCAGGACTCTGCCTCACGCCGCCGTCGCTGCCGCTCCAGCTGCCGCTGTCGGGCACGCCAGGTGGCGTACTGCTTGACTTGCAGCCCCGTCAGCACCAAGGTGGGCAGCACCAGGCCCAACCAGAACTGCAGCGACGCCAGAACTGCAGCAGGCAGAGCGGGGAGGCCAGGAGGCACAGTCGTAGTTGAAAGGCGCTGCAGAAATGTGCGGCGACTGCTGGGATGGGAATAAGCAGCCGGGCTGCACACATGTGCAGTCGTCTCTGGCAGTGTACACAAGGCACGCAGGCGGCATGGCATCCAATCAAGTGTTCTTGCTGATGCTGACGGGCTGGATGGTTGCGCCTGACGCTCGCAGCCAGCAGCAGTGGCTCCAGCGGGGTGATGGCGGGCTCAAGAGAGCGGTACACAACGCGCATCTGTACTGCTGCAGGTACGGTCGTTGCTTGCCGACACCACCACGGCGCTGGCAGGCGCACCGCCGCCGCCAAAACACGCGGCAACGGCAGGGCTGGTGCGCCCTGCAGCACGGCTTGTGGGGTGCAAATCAGCATGTGGCGCGGTTGTAGGAAGTTACTGCGGCAGATGGTATTCCTTGCCAATCACAACCGAAGCAAAGCCGCTAAGTGCACTGTCATCCCTGCATCACCCAGTGCTGCTCTCCCCCAGCAATATGACAGGCTGTTCCCAATGCCAGTCTCCTTGTGCCTCTGCCCCTCCTTAGCCTTCTTTCATGTCACATTCCCTTAAGCTTACAGCAAGCTGACCAGCTGGCGCGGCGCATGCTGGTCTGGCCGGTTGGCTTCCTGCCATCCCTCACCTGCAGCAGCGCTGGCGCTCCGGATGCCGCCAGAAGCACCAGCAGCAGAAGCAAGCACCAGACTGCCTTGCTTTCTGCAAGCTCCTGGGGAATGGAAGGCGACGCTGCATATCCCAGGGCACTCGCCATGCCGACCAGCAGCAAACAGGCCGGCAGGTGCAGGCGCAGTGTGACAGCAGTTGCGGTGCAAAACCGGCCGTAGCTGCCGGGAGCTGCAGCTGCCCAGGCCGCCACCACCGCGCAAGAGGCAGTGCAGCTGGCAAGGCACATCCAGTACACGGGGGGCAACAGTGGGTGCACTTATCAGGCTACCACACCCCAGTTGGCAGAAAGGATTGCCAGGCGTATCGCCTCGCGTGCAGGGGGCGGTGGCACCACTTGTGCACAGGCTGTAAAGCTGGCATCCGTACCATACTCCTGGTCCGGCATGTCGCACGGCGGTGGGGTCCTCCTGTTGCTGGGCGTGCCCTGAGGCAGGGCACCGAGCGCAGCCACGAAGCTGTTGGGGCCATACCTGCCCATTGCACTCAGGGAACTCCAGGCGAGCAGTGAGCAGGTAGCGGAAGCGGGGAGCACGCCAGCTGCCACTGAGGCGGGCAGGGGAGCGTTTGCGCGGGCCACGCGCCTGCTTGTGGTTCTCCCCACGCCACCCGCACCTGATCTGAGCGCCGCAGGCTGCTCTCTCCCTCTAGAGGCCTTGAAAGGGGTTCGCACGTGCGGGCAGTCAATCGGTGGTCTAAAATGACGACGCATGAGCTGAAGCCAGTACTACTCGAGTTGGGCAGCTGCTTTGAAACCACTCGCTACGAGTACGTCGCCCCTGCTGGAACCCGAGGAAGCTGGCTCCACCAGCACACTGCCATGCACATAAGGGAGACACCGCAACAAGTCCGTGATGCCGTTTGCAGCGCGTCAGGGTGAACACCAGTGGACCTCCTGGCACAACCGCCGCCTACCGCCGCTGCCCGCTGCTCAGCTACACATTCCGCCCTTCGCCAAACTGCGCCCTGCAGGGCAGCTTTGGCAGCAAAACATGTAGATAGGCGAGTCATACGAGCACGAAAAGTCTGCAAATCAGTCCCTGGAAGGTTCTTGGCATCAGCATGCAGCCCCCTGTGTCGAGGCGACGCTAGGGTTGCCGTGCCCGCTGATGCGCCAGCTGCCGACTGCGCATCTGGGCGGCTCTTGAACCTGTGTCTCATCATCTTCTCTGGCACGAGTGCACTTCCAGTGGTGTTACAGGAAAGTCTCGATTTATTTCACTAACTGTTGGGAGGCATCCACTTGAATGCGCTTGCCCCATTGTCTATGCAGGTCAGCACAGGTGGTAGGGCGCTCACGACATGCTGCCAATACACCTATAGACACCCGCTGTAGATACCGCTCCACCTGAAAGCTGCAACTGTCAGACACAGCGACTTCGCCGGCAGCATGCTTACTAAAATTGCTGCCTGCTAAGTGACTTGCCAATTGGGCGTTCAACAGTCACGTCCCACGTCCAAAGCGATGCATGAAGGCTACATGAACCCCCAACACGAGGCATGCCGTTCAGCGGCGGCAGCTGTCCCTGTGCCACACTCCCCGTGCCAGCAACTGCATCAGCTGTCGATCAAGCATGAAGCATGCACCCTGCGATCAAAGTCGCCACTTGGCTGGACAGAAGTTACGAGCACCATTGGCACCCAGGGGCAGCACCAGCAGCACCGCCAACGCTGGCGACCGGCAGCAGCAACAACAGGAGGTGCTGAGCAATCGTGCAAGCAATAAACAGGCAGTGCAGGGCAGGCACAGGTAGATGACGGCAGAGTGGGGTTGATGACCTGCTGCTGTTGCAGTTGCCCGCCCACACTGCTACTGCATTGCCTGCTGCGCAACAACGCCCAAAGCCCCCTCCGCTATGGCTGGTTATGTGGCTGGGCCTGTGGTCCGCCTCGGAAGACAATCCACACGCAGGTTCTGACAGTCGCAAGCAAACCTCAGTGCAGGAAGAACAGCTGGCTCATCGCAGAGACGGGAACCAGGATAGCTGTGTAGTGCAGTTTGGCAGTGCGGGTTGTGCGCTGCCGCCCTGACCTGCCTGTTATGCTGCGCGTGCTGTGCTGTATCTGCTTGGTCCGATGCCACCTCCCCATTGCATCTGCGCATTGAGACGGCTGGTTTCCATCTTTCTCCCTTGCAGCTGCAGATGCCCAGCCTGCAGCTGATGGGCTGCTCACTTGTAGGAGGGGCCGGCAGTAGGGGGCGCCTCCAAGTACCCTACGGCACGTCTTTCAGTCCCAATTGGTCTGAAGGGGCCTTCCTCCTTCCATCTCTGCTGCTGGGCTGCCCACCGCTGCTGGGCTAGTGTGTCACGTGGCCCAGCAGCTGCAGGTGGGGCGGTTTTTAACAGCGAGTTGCCCTCACAGCTTTTTGGCGCTACGACCCGCTGTTGTAGCTCAAGGGTCGCTGAGCTTCTCCTGCACAATCTTCTTCACAGCGGGGTCCTTCCCCTGAGCTGCTCGGTCAGCCTTCGACTGAAACAGGAGGGCGGTGGCAGCAGCGCAGTGCCGGTAGTAGCAATGATGGTGTTATCGGCAAGCTTCATGTCAGCAGCCGCCGCGTGTGCACATCACTTCAAGCTGCAACTTATCTGTGACCCTTTTGTACGTATTGCTGTAGTCAAGCAATGTCAAGCAACTGAGAGAAGTAAACCCAGCCTACCTGAGCATGTGCAGCCAGGCCGCCCGTATCCTGGGCCCCTGCGCGGGCCTCGCGCCTCTGCAGCTCGCTAGCTGCACAGGCAAACGGAACAAAACTGTTGAACAACCTCCGTCTTACTTTGCTCTGCTTTCTAGCATTCAAGACTGCACCTGATCCCAAACATGTGCGTGCATGCCTGTCTGCCTGGCGCTGCCAACCAACACAGACGCCGTCAGCTTGGCAGAGGCCTGTTACTCTCGACGCAGCTGGGCTTAAGGTGGGCACATGCAAGCGGCAGGCACTGCCAGCCTGCCGTGGCACATCCCCATCTTGGTTCCACACAACAGTGCTGCCGATATCCACAGCTGCAGCATCCACAAGTGGCCAACCACAGGAAGAATGTGTCACCCCACTGGTAGGGCACCCACCTCCCGTCTTGAGCACCTCCTCCACAATTTGCGGCCTCTTCTCCTCCGGCTGGCGCTCCGCCTTGGCTTCTGCCGCCTGCAGGCAGTTTTCAACCAGAATGATTGACATTGCCACTTACTGCGCTCGAAACCCAAACCATCAGGCAGTGCAACTTACAGATGGACCGTGCTTAGCCACGCACATGTGGAGTTAGACGGATGCGTGGCGGCACACCGTCACACAATGGCAGCGACACCACTTCAGCTTCCTGCCGCTTGCTTTCCACCCACCTCGATGATCGTGTCTGCCAGATGCCCCTGGGGCCCACCCATCTCTTGCGCCACCCGGTGGTGAACCACAGCCGCCGCCTCGCTGTCCTCGGGGTGCTGGCGGGGGACAGCAGCTGACTGCACAGATGCAGGGAACAGCATCCAAACCTGGTTTCCAGCTTGCAAGCACCATGTGGGCTGAGACGCAGGCAGCAGAATACCGGCATCTCAACGCCCGCTTGCAACACCTTAGCAAGGCCTTACATGCAGCAGCTACACAGGTGGCAGGCAAAACACCCTGTTGCCGGCAAAACACCCTGTTGCTTGCCAAAAACCCAAGCAACAGCATCCGTGTCCTGCTGCTGTGCAATGGGTGCGGAAGTGCAAAGCCATAGAAGTCAGTCGAGGGAGATAGCTTCCCACAATGCTAGCACGGCGCTGTCCAAGGATGGCAGATCCGCGTGCC
>JAAMXP010002511.1:0-24460 GCA_019693395.1 Ettlia oleoabundans | reverse complement strand
ACCAATCCCTACACCAAACCCACCCGCCCTCCACCCTTTCACTCACAGAGCTGCTGCGCTTCTTGGACAACGAAGTTGCAAGCTAAATAGAGCTGTGGCACAGGACAGAGCGGTGTACTAAGGCTCATGATGTGGGTGCCCAGCGCGATGGGCAGTGTGAATCGTTCGTCGTAAGAACTTCTTTTCGGCTTAATGGCGGTCGAAAATGGAGGAGAACGCTGTTATGCCCTTGCATGTTTTCAAATTTGTTTCATTCTCAACCCCAAAGTGGTTGTATCTAGCTGAGACTGTAAACAGTACCGCTGGCACTACCATTTCACCATTTTTTGCTTGTTATTGCGCGAATCTGCGTTACGGCCCACGTTGGATCCTTGCGGGTTTTTTTCAGAACGGATTGCAACCTGGCCCTGGTTCCGAGGCGCTGCGCTACTCGTTATTTTGCTTCAGGGCTTCCTTGGCTGTGTTACCGACATCACTAAGCCACATGGCGGTGCAGACGAGACTGCACGCTGCCTTTATCGCCATGTTTCTCGTAGGAGGTGGGTCGGAAGCCGGGCGCGTTGCAAGCCGGCTGTTTCGGCAGGGTTTTGGCACTCGACATACAGTTTACTCGCCGTTTCCATTGCGATGCCGCAGGGGTTGTCGTAAAAGCCAAGGTGGGGGAGCAAAGAAGCGCTGTGCTCTGGTCCCGGCAGTGCCGCCACCCAGGCTGCGCTGCCACAGCTCTTGCGGCGGTGCTTAGGGTCCCCTGCCACCTCAGAAATCGTTGCCACTGCATGCAGAGCTGGAAGCCCGTTGGGCTGCCCACGCGTTCGGTTGCTGCCTTTACCCACCTGACTGTTCACCCAAACGGCACCCCTCTGCTGGTTTACCGCACCTTCACCCCCACTCCATGCTCCAGATGCATCCCAGATGAATCAGCATACTGCCTGTGAGCTGACCTGCATGCAGCAGCGTGTAATTTTTTTGAAAAAAAAATGGAAAAAAATGGAGGGTCCTCTCCATTTGGCGCCTTTGTTCAAACGCTACTATACGTAGCACAGCTGCAGTGCCGCTGGCGCAGCTGCAAGCTTGCAAGAACACCTGCTGTTGCTGCCCCAACCTTTACCGTCCATGAGCTGACTGGGCCCGCCTATCTGCCAGCCTGCCTGGCTGCTTCTGTGCCTTCGTGCTATCGGCCTCCTGCATGCAGCATCTACACCCACCCAGGGGTAGGTTGGCTGCATGTGGGTATGGGCCTGGGCAGAGTGGACAGCAACAGCCCACAGGAAACCCGCCTGGCGTTGAACCCAGCCAGCGGCATAACTTACATCGCATTCAGAGATGAAGGGGCAGGCGGGCAATTGAGGTGAGGTGGCGGCTTCCTGAAGTATCTGCACTGCTGAAGGGTACCTGTTGCATGGCTGCTGCTTTGGCTGCCACAGCCATCTCCTGCTGGGGGGCACCTGAACTGTTCAGCCTCCCGCTCGCCCTGCAGCCTCAAGCGCTGGAACCAACTCAATGGCACATGGCAGTTCTGCGGTGCCCCAGGCGCCAGCGTGGGGGTGGTATCTGGCATCAATGCAGAATATCACCAAAAGTATGGCAGCCCAGTGATGTGCTACCAGGTAGGCAGCGTGTTGTTGATGCTGCTTTTGCCACTCCTGCCGCGCTGCTCCTGCTCAGCACGGCTTGCCCTTGTCTCATTCTGAGAACCATGTGTGTGACAACATTGTTAGGCATGTGGCCTGCCATGCATGTATTGGTAGCTTTTGCAACTTCTGCCATATGCTGCTTTCCCGTTTAAATTGGCTCCAAATCCCTTAACCGCCCCTTCTCCCGACTGCAGGATGCTGATGATGGGGGCAAAGCCAACTGCCTGCGCTTCATCAGCGACCAACTCGGTTTTCGGTTCTTGCGAGACGGCTCTGCTACAGGCGCGGCAAGTGGCGGTGTCCTGCTAGCCTCCATCCCACAGAGGGCAAGCTTACAGTCAACCAGTCCAAAGGCTGCCTTTGCTTTGCAATGCAGGCTTTACTCCCGCCGCTGCCGATTTTGTGAGCATGGCGGTGCGCCAATCCACAGGCAACATCTACGTGGCGTACCAGGTGGGTGTGCTAGTGGATCTGCTGGACCCACTGTTGTCAGCCAGCGTGGCAGCGTACACCCATGCCACCAGTGCTCATGGGAGTGGCAGTAAGAGTGGCACCTCACGTTGCAGCCAGTGCTGTAGTTGTGGGGTTAAAGTCTGCCAACCACACGGCAGGGTACCCCGCTCTGTTGCTGCAGGACGGACCGGCCCTATCTGCTGCAGACGTTCACCGAGCACCACTGCTTTCCTGTCTGCGCTGCATGCAGGACTTCAGCTCGACAAGCCTTCGGGGCCGTGTCAGGATGTGGGACTACAACAGTGCTAAATGGGTCACCTTGGGCCCACACTTTTCAAGCGGCCAGGTGAGCAGGCTGCCCTCAACCAGATGGGCAGTAGCAGGTACCGCATGCAGTTGTTTGGCACCCTTATCCGGCCATGTGTGCAGGGAGCTGCGCTGGAACACCAGCTGCCGACCAGTTGCTCGAATCATCACAGCTCCCCTGCCTTGACTAAGTACGGATTGCAGGCCTCCACGATTGCCATTGCTGTCCAACCGAGCACGGGCCAGCCCTGGGTGGCGTTCAAGGTAAGGCTGCCAACCTTGCTGGCAATGGCTCCCAATCCCCAAAACAAACAGGCGGAGATTATAGCGTGGGTCGGCAGGTGGGTGAGTGGGTGTGTCAGTCAGTGTGTGATTACATGGATGGGGTGCTGACATGGGTGGACGGTAGCAACTGAGTACCCCTTCGGGATATGATCTGCCCCACTAGATGGCTGGAACAGTCCAAGCCAATGCTGGCTGGCGGTTTGACCCCCCTCTATTTGCCGCTTCAACTTGCTGCTGCTGTCACCAACTTTCCACCTCCTCTTCTGTCTGGCTCCTGTAGGAGACCCCCACGGGTGTCAATGGCACCGGCGACAGCTTGAGTGTGGTGCGTTGGACTGGCACAGCCTGGGTGTCAGTGGGCCCTGCCGGCTTTGCGGGCCCAGGATCGCAGTACGCCAGCCTGGCCTTTGATCCCGCCAGCAGCGCCGCATGGCTGGCATACCAGTGCGACAGCGTGGCACGCAAGCTTTGTGTTCGGACCTGGGCAAACGGGGCATGGCAGCTGAGAGGCCCACAGGTGCGTAAAGCGGGGGGTTAGGGCTGTAGAGGGGGTGGTGAAGCCTCTCTTCTGTAGCATCTGTTCTGGTTGCATTGACGTTGTTCCTCCAACAGTGGCCTTCAAGTGAGCATCTGTCACAAAGTGCCGCAGCTTCTCTACTGAGTGCTTCACTGTTGATGACCTGTCAGCCTTGTCGCCAAGCCAGCATTTCACGTGGCCCACGCATTTTTTCAACACTCGCCACGGTTCTTGAACGGCCTGTGTGCAGGGTGTGTCCAAGGGCACAGCCACCTTCATTACTCTAAGGTTCCACAAGAGAGACACTCCTTTTGTGGCCTTCACAGATGAAGGGCAGAACAGCAGGGGGGTATTGATGAAGTGGGTCTGAGGGAGGCACCGGGTCTGGCTGACATGTGGAGGCACAGAAGCATGTTTGGTCGGTGACAAACTGGGGCATCAGGCAAGTGCAAGCACGGCAACCTCTTGCGCCGCTCAACCCAACTACACCAATGTGCAGATGCGGAGCCAGTGCCCACCCCCTTGAACACTTTGAGCTGCCTTGCATAACTCCCTGGGCTGCTGGGCCTCCATCTCTGTTCTTACGGCTGGCCAGAGCTTGAATGGAGGAGGGTGGAACCCGCCAGATTCTCACTTTGCACACATGTCAAACCCTACATGCTACTAACCTGACTTGAAATGGTTTGTACTACATGCTAAATACGTGCCTTACAATATGCAATACAAAGGGGGGAAGGTCAGGTGGCGAAGCCCAGTTGTTGGTGCAACCCTCCAGCAAAAAGACAACTGTGCATGGCCCAGTACAGCAGCACTTTTCATCCAGCAAAGGGCTCCAATCAGCAGGGTCCTTCGGCATCGAAATTGTCTGCTGTCGCCTCGTCTCACTTGTGCACGCTCCCCCACGCAGCTTAAGCAGTTGTCGCCGCACCGCCTTCTGTTCCTACGCTGCCTGCTGCTGCCGCTGCCGCTGCCACCGCTTCGGTGCTGCTCTCATCTGCGCTGGCCAGCTGGAAGATGCGGCGGTAGAAGCCGATGCCACGCAGGAAATCGTCCACAGCGATACGCTCATCCACACCGTGCACGCGGGAGATGTCGGCACGGGTGAAGCGGTGGGGGCAGAACCTGCATGCATCAGGTGCACCTGTGGGCCGTAGTTCATGTCCAGGCACAGTCCGACTGGTTGTGTGCTGCTCTCAAATCTGCCATCAAAGTTGGAAGCTAATCTACTGCACTAACCTGTACACACGGCCTCCCGCCAGTGAGATGTAGTGCCGGCTGTCGGTCATGCCCCTGCATTAGTATGTGGGGGCAACGGGGTGCCAGGTGGGCAGCTGTCCACAACGGTGGAGCAGGTAGTCCCGTACAACGGTGGAGCAGGTAGTCCCGTTAAAAGACCAGACGAGTCACAGGACAGCAGCAGGAGCATCACCACCACCATTATCAAAAACACACTATCACCGCCAGCAGCAAATAGTCAGGCATGCCGGTTGCTCACGATACGAGGTAGGGCGCCACCAGCAGGCCCTGCGGCGGCTGCAGAGTCTCCAGGATGGCCTGCTTGAGCAGCTGCCAGTGGGGCCCGCTGGCTGCCGCTACAGGGGAGGCAGGCACGTCGCCCTGCATGTGGAAGCATGAAACAGGGGAGCAACAGATGTGTGTGGCAGGAGAAGCAGGCAGGTAATGCGGGCAGCTGGCACGGCTTTGCACAGAGTGGCTGATATAGCCCAACTTCGTGCAAAGCACAAACCTGTGACAACAGGATCAGCAGCAGTAACAGAAACAGGGTGTGTGTAGGCCCTGCCTGTGTCACGGTCTCAGCACAGCCATTGACAGCATCTCCGCATTCTGTTGTAAGTCATGGTCGCACCTCATGCCGGTGCAGCGACACATTGGGGCCTTCCCTTCGTGTCACCATTCGAAGGTACTCGGCGACGAAGGATGAGTTGTGCCCTGCATGCGTGATATGTGGTTGACCGGCAAACCAAAACCACACTTGATTCAAACATGCGGCAGCAAAATCAGCGCGAGCCCCTGCAGCCTAGTGCTGCGAGGAACAGAGAGGGATGAGGCAGTACAGTCGGGGCGGTCAATGTCAGCCGCGAGTAATGCAAGAACGGTAGTGCCTCCCCCCCGGGACAACAACTTGAAAGCTGCTGCTGCTGAAGGTGACCCGGGCTGCAGGGGGGTGGAGCAGGCACGTTTATCATAATGCGGCGGGGGTACATGCCTGGCAGCACCCGGCAGTTGACTGTGATGCTCCCGGTGCGTGGCAGCACGTTGTGGGCAATGCCGCCTGCCTCCACTGCCACCTGCATGCCAGCACATCGACACAGCACAGGCCACTTGTGCCAGCCATTTGCCAGGCGGCAAACCAGTGTGCCAAGCCAACAATGGCCCTGAAAGCTGCTTCATCTACAAAGCAGCGTCGCACAAACTTGCTGCCTGGAGCAGGGCAGTTTGAAATGGAGTCAGCACAACAGCACACAGCAAGAGCCAAGGGCGCACCACACCACAGGTTGTGCGCACAAAGGGGTTGACTTCCTTGCCCGCCTGCCCCAGGAGCTGCCCTAGCACAGGATTCACAACCTGCAGAGACAAAGCGCAGCAGGGCTTAGGCTAGGAAGAAATCAAGGGGGCACAGAGGGGGGACTGATGCTGGTCTGATCAGTCTGCCACAGCTCTGCAGGCATACAATTGCCAGCAGTGGTTGCAAATCAAATCAAGTGCCTCACCCAGGCCACCAGTGCCACCACGCTGCCATGCCAGCATGACTGAACCCGCAGCAGTCAAGTCAGGCACCCACCCAGTTGTTGGCGTTCTGCAACAGCATGCGCAGCGGTGCCAGCTTGACAGAAGGCGCCAGGGCTTGCAGCCACTCGGTGGTGGGCGGGCCCAGCTTGGTTGCTGTTGGGTAGCCGTCCATGGCCGCCACAATGCGGCTGATGCGGGAGGCCACTGCGATAGGCCGGCAGGCAGTAGCAGTAGTATCGGATCCAGCAGCGCAACAACATCCTGACGGCCAAGGTTTAACGATTTTGCAGAATCGTAATGCATTGCCCGTTGTAAGTTAAAACAGCTTATGTTGTTGACTGCCCAACTCTACAGGCCATTTACTGATGTGACAACCTGTAAGGTTAGGGGGTAAACAGGAGCAGCGGTGCACCTGAAGAGCCGTCCACCGGCGGCATGCTGCTGTGGCCGCCGTCCCCCCTCACAGAAATTGTCCATGTCTCAATGCCCTTCTCAGCTGTGCCCACCAGCGCCAGTGGCTGCACCGACGGTTGAGCGCAAGCGTGACGAGTGAGGCACATAGCGTGGCTTCCCCATCCCCGGCACGCAGAGCGTTAAGTTTGACCAGGCATGAAGAAACCTGGCATGGCTGAATTCTGTCTGCACCTGTTCCACGAGTTTGAAGTTGGGTCCAGCGATGCCGTCCATCATTATCACGCCGCCCTGCAGGGTGCCACACACCCACAACGGGCCCATGGGCCGGGCTCTTGAAAGGGTTGCGGGAATCGGCGCACGACATGGTCCAAGGCAGAGTGGCACTGCCCGCTACGTCTTCCAGCCAAATTGTGCAGTGGCATCAGAGCAAGCACCACTGCTGGTAAGCCAGCCCCATGTGTCCACCCACCTCATCCAGCACAAGCTCCAGCTGCACCCCACGTGATGCCAGCAGTGCGGCTATGGCACCCGCACCTGCAGAAGGCAGGGCGGAAAGGCAGGCATAGAAGCAGGCAAAGCTTGTGATGAAAAATCTGCCAGCCGCTCTTGTGACTGGCGCTGTCACAAGCCTTTGCCCCGTTGGTGCTGAGTCAAACACACTGGTGCACTAATCCGGCATGCTGCAGAATGCTTTCACACACTACTGCACTGCCTTTTAGGGGTACCATACATCCTGCTCAATTGTGTGCCAAATGTACCCACCTGCCTCCCCTCCGACCTCCTCATCATGTCCAAAGGCGAGCATCAGTGTGCGGTCTGGGACGTAACCCTCGCGTAGCAGCAGCGCCAGTGCCTCCAGCTGCTGCAGCACAGTCACCCTCACATCCAGCGCCCCACGCCCCCAAACGTACCTGCAGGGCCGGCGACGGAGAGCTGTTGGGTGGAGACTGGAGATGCGCTGCTGTTGGCCTTAGCGAGGCTGGAGGTTGGCTGGCAAACAGCAGACGAGCTCAGCAATTGTTGACATTGCGCGTGCACTGTGTACTCCAGCGTAGCAAAGCACTTCACCAATGCAGCATGCCAAGCTGGCCAGCAGCCACCCTGCCCATCCACCCACCCACGTACCCGTCAGCAATGGTCCCTGAGAAAGGCGGGTACGTCCAGTTGTAGCCCGCCCCTTCCGGGGCTGGCACCACATCAAAGTGACTCATGAATCTGTGCAGGGGCAAGGACATGGGGTGCAGGCATGCAAAAGGTAGCGCCCGGCCAGCCAATCACGGTCCCTGCAGGGCTTTAGCAAATTGCGGTCTGCCCCAAATCCTAAAGCAAATGCCTCCTTTTTGCCCGCTGACCGTCTGCCTCCTGCAATTCTGCCAGCCAGCTAGCTACAAAAGGAAGAGGGGAAACCTTGCAAAACACTCACAGCAGCGGGGGGAGCACGGGGTTCTTGCCCCTCCAGGTGAAGAGGATGGAGTATTCATTGACCTGCAACAGGTTCAACGCAACTGTCAAGACATCCTCCATTCAGTTTGCTTTAAGGAAGACGGGCTTCGGAGCCACATCACACACCCATCACCAGCCATCTCCCACCACCTTCTCCCCAGCTGGCAGGATTCAACCTGCCGCTACCCACCCGCTCATGTTCCAGCTTTTTATATACATTTGGGAAGGAACGCTCCAGGTGCTCGTGCAGATGCTGGAATGGAGCCGGGTTGCCGATGTGGTTGGGCGCAGAGCCATTTGTGATGGCTGGGAAAGTGAGCGCCTTGGCAAAGCGTGCCGCCGCACCCGCCTCCGTCTCAGCATCCAGTCCCAGTGGCTGGGGCTTCACTGCGACGTCCTCGGGATCTTGAACGTATGGTGATGCTCTGAAAAGCCCATAGCCGATGGCAGCCGCAAGCACAAGAACAGCAAAGTGCAGGCCTCTGGCCATGTCGGCACTGAACGTATTGCTGACCGTCAGATCAGGACACGAACGATTATTACAACGTCCACTGCCTTTGGATCAGCGGGATAGCTTCGGGATGACCCGGAGGAGGACTCGCCTGCGTGGCACCGGTGCCAGCTCACCCAGTGGCCGTGTTCTTCGCATAGACCCTCGGGAAGGAGTACTCTAGGCTTCCCACTTGCTGATCACTTTTTAATACGTGATTATAGGCTCAACGGCACATAACCACTCCCGTTTCGTTGGACGTTTTTGACTCACAGACGCTAGCATTGCCTTGGGAATGGGGGAACTAAGCGATTTCGAGAGGTTGCCCAACGAGGTGCTGCTGGAAGAGATGCTACCGCGCTTGGCCGCGCGCGAACTATCGTCAGGTCGGTGACTTAGCAGCCCGATTTCGTATGAGCACGAGCTCTTGCCCCGCCGGAAGAGCGTCGTTGTTGTCCGGACTCGGGACAGTCTCGGCAGCTCTAACACCTCTGTCGTCAGCGCCCGCACACTGCCGGCGCCAAAGTCCCAGCCTCACTTGCTGCGGCTTGTCTGCCTGCCCTGTCCTGCAGTGGCATGCATTAACAGCAAACTGGCTGCCCTCGTGGAAGATAAGCTCTGGGGCGCGATAGTTGTGAGGCACCTGCCTCGCCTTGTGTCCCTCCTCAATGCCTCGACGGCTCCACCTTTGTGGTGGGAGGGTCGCCGCTGGCGTGAGCGGCTGTCAGGCCTGGTGGCAGGGTTGCCCTTTGAGGCCCAGGTGTTCAACCGCGAGCTAGGTGGGTGCTAATGACGCTGTGACCGAGAGGCAGCTATATGCGCGAGTTGGTTGGGCCACCAGCAACCGTCTGGTACAACCGGCAGTTGCCATAGTGCCCCCATAGTGCGGGTGCTGTACAGCCAACCATTCTGCCCTGCTTGCTTTCCCGCTTGCAGAAAATGAGCAGGAGGATTTCTTGCTTAGTACCTACGACGCCACCTGCAGCCTAGCCCCTGCCAGCGCTCGCGGCTTGCTGCACGGCGACACTGCCCAGCCCATGCTGTTCCGCGCTCGCTACCTAAGCATGGGGCGCATGCCTGCTGTGGTGGAGTCCGACGTCGTGCAGGAGCGGCTGCGGCTGGCACCTGCAAGCAGCAGCCCTTATGGTGTGTTTGACAACAGGTGCGGTGGGCTGCTAATACCCAGTTTGCAACGCTGCACCTACTAAGTTGCTGCGTTAAGTTGCTAAGGCACTTGAGTAAATCAAGCAGCTTGCCTGCAACAATATTTACGCCTCGTGTGTTGCCACATCGCCGGCATTCTATACGCTGGTTCTGCTTCATCATCCGCTTCTGCTTTATCACCCACTGCAGGAGCACCTGCCCTGTTGGGCTGAGCGTGGGGGAGGAGGTGGAGGTGCAGTGGAAGGGGCGCCGGTCCCACCCCTTTGGCTGGTGGTTTGGCACGGTGCAGAGCGTTCGGGGCAACAAAGTCACCTTCGTTTTCAGGTGAGACTTATAAAATTTGATTGCAATTGTTTTCAGGTGCTCTGTTGGTCGCGCACAGTGCTGAGATGAGCTGGCTCGGTGTTATTGTGCGCTTCTGCGTGTCCGTGCCCCGCATTTCGCACCTATTTTACCCTGGTTTGCCACCGCTCTGTCGTAAGTACAGGCAGTACCCGCGTACCAGTGTGTGGCACCGCGTCAAGGCGCCCATCAAGCCCGGCAAGGAGGCGGTGGTGAACGGTGACTGCAGCTTTGGGTGAGCCACGCTGGCTGGCTGTATCTACTGGCAACCCATTACTACAAGTGCTGCTGCCCTGCCTGGCTGGCCCGTGACACGCAAGGTTGCATGGGGTAGAGGGGCTGGTGCGGGCAGGCAGGCAGCTAGGGAGTGGCACGCAAAAGCAGTAGGTAGTGTGGCTGGGGCAGGCATTGTGTGTATAAATACCCCACCCTTGTCCTGCTTGGTTCTGCAGCTACGTTGGCGGTCTGCGGCGGCTGAGTGCTGAGGAGCGGGATGAGTGGCAGCGGCATGGTGCGCCGTGCCCACCTGCCCCTGAGCAGCTGGCGGCACTTGAGGCTGCGGCTGAGGAGGAGTGGAGTGACGACGAGGAGGTGGATTTAGGTGGGTCATGGGGTGTTGGTGCAAAGGCTGTGGTATGACATGCTGTGGCTACCTGCTGAGGATAGTGAAAGTGTTGGGGGCACCCAAGCTTCTAGTTTTGTGCTGCAAAGTGCCGTGTGTACTGAGCCTGTTGAGGGGAACGCAAGAGCATACCACCACTAGGAATGGGTGACGGCCGGCTCGCTGCTTGGCTGCCTGTGCTGTGCAGATGTGGAGTTGGCAGCTGAGCTGGAAGAGGAACTGGAGGAGCTGCCTGCTGCTGCTGCTGCTGCTGCTATCCCTGGTTTGGCTGCTGGAACTGGCGCTCCTGAGGCGGGAGGAGCCTCGGGCACCGGCGCCGCAGCTTTGGAGGCGGCGGCAGCTGCAGAGGAGGCGTTGCCCGGCCCTGCAGCGCCCCCTGGCCAGCCGATTGCGCTGCAGCTGGGACAGCAGGCTGCTGCCATAGTAGTGCCTGCAGCATCTGCAGCCACTGGAGTAGGCTCTCCAGTGGTGCTTGCAAACCTGGCAGCCGAAGTTGCAGTGCCCCAACTGCTGCCTTAACTGATGATTAAACCAGCGATTGGGCATACCAGCCATATACCATATTTTGAACAGTGAGAGGGGCACCCATTGGTGGCAGTGCCATTGTGGTGCGCCCTGCTGTTTTGTACCGAGTTGCTGGTTGGCTTTGGCCTTAGGAATTCAGCTGGTCGGGCCTTTTGTATCCTGAACTTCCACGATCATCAAATGCACTGCCATTAAACACACCAGCCTTGTATCCCTACCGCTGTACCCAATTCAATCGAGACACACAGGTCGCTTCTTAAAAACACACACTTCACTTGCTTTCGACTCCCATTCCTGCACTGTCTCCCGCCCGTACGCGTGGGTGGCAGCACTGCACTGCACCGTTGTTCACATCAGCTGCATTCCCCTGTATGTTGTTATGGTCCTTCCAGCACCTCACTGCATTGCATTGCATTGCATTGTTTTCGATGTATCCGGCTCATGCACGCTGCCGCCTAGTGGCAGGCTGAAAGTGGCGAAGTGGCAGGCATGCTGCCATGTGCATACATATGGCCACCCGCTGCCTTGCTTGCCAAGCCCCTATTTTGACAAACGCTACTTGAATTGTTTCAGCAGCTGGTACCATCAGGATAAATTGCAAGAGACCTCGTAGCTTAGTTTTGCTTATTTCTGCTGGCAGGACCACGGCCAGCAGGCTGGCCCACTGCCCAGATGCAGAGCTTTACTCCATTTGCAAGAGTGGAGGCAGATGCAGTGCTGCCTGGCTGGAGGACCTAAGCCTTGAGCATTTCTTGATGAGGGGTATGTTTATTGCAGGTTACGTCGAGCGGGGGTTGCAAAGATGGCGTTCCCAGTCCACTGGCTGGCAGGCTGCTAAGCGGCGCCCGGCCTTGCTGGCGCTGGGTCAGATGCCAATCCCTAGACTTATTTTGACGTATGGGCCCCCCTCGCCGAGCCCGCTGCCTGCTTCGCTGCTCCCTTTGGCTCCTTTTGGTGGGTTGCAGAGCGGCATTTTGCAGGAACGCCAGTCCGGAGTGGATTAACACGAGTTTGCTTCTCTCCGTTGCATCCCATCGATTGCCATGTTTCCCCTTGCCGTATACATGGTAAGTGACCCTCTTCGTTCAAGGCAGCATTGCGTGTCGTGGGCATCCCGGAAGGCTGACCTGCCCTTGTCGCCTGCTGAACGCCGTTTATTTGTCTCGTTCAGACCAAAGCATTCGGTTGGACTCTAGGGATTTTTTTCGTTGTACTCAGGTAGGTCAGTCGGCACTCTACCTGTACGTGCATTCTACAGTGGCAGAACACAGCCGCTGCATCTTTGGGCACCGTCGGGCTGTACGGCGTGCAGAAACCACAAAACATCTGGGACTGTCGAGCGGCCAGCAGCGGGATGCCAGCTTGGCGTGCGGTCGGCTCCCCCTGCATCCTAGCGTCACATAGGGCGCTCCTGTCCACGACACATAGCTGCACAGCTCGTGCCGCCCTTTGTCTCTGCAGCAGTCGTAAGGTTGGAACTTTGCAGCCTGAAGATGTTACAGCCTGCAGCATCGGTAAGTGTGCATAAGCGGGGTCTTGAGGCACTTGTGTGGCAGGATTCATAGCCGGCTGGTTTTGGCAAATGGGCATCTGCATCCCCGAAGCCGCTTCCTGTGTAACACACTGCTCACCTTATGTTACCACCCCTGCATGTTTATTTACCATTGCCCAGTTGCGGCGGCCGCCCTTCCTGCTGCAGGTCGTCCCCGGCTGCTGCTGTACTACCGGCTGGCCATGCTGGGCTGGGCGTTGTTCATCGGCTTGACCCAGCTGCTGGTGAAAGGGCCGCTGGTGTTTGTGTTTTACACGGGTGAGGGAGATGAGGTGAAAATGGAGAGCAGAAGCAGGATCAACAGCAGCATCAACAACAGTCAACAATCACGAGTTTCGGGAGCACCGCCTTTCCTTCCTGTATGCTTTCCTTTAAGGTTCTCAAAGCTGGGCGGTCCATCGAGCTTCCACAACACATGCCAGCCAAAGGCAGTGCTTGGGTTGCCTCCTGTACACACTGGCCAGCGCAAAGTCACCACGCACCCCCACCGCCTCCATCCCATTCTCCACCTTGCAGTTTGGAACTGGTGGCTGCTCACCGCCTTCTTTGCCCTGGCCAGTGCCGCCAGCATGCGAGCATGGCTGCAGGAAAAGCGTCACCGTAGGAGCCAAAAGGCAAAGCAGCAGGCACAGCAGCCTTGCGGCATGGACTGGCTGTGCAAGGCCACGCTCGCAACCTTTTGTGTGGTGACGCCGGTGAGAGGGGCACTCTGCTGGGCTGTCAATCAGTTGGCAAAGAAGAAACCGCTCGGGGAGTAGCTGAGATGGTTTGGCTGCATGAGAAATGGAGGGCAGCTGTGCAGGTGGACCCAAAGTAGATGGGCCCGGTGCTTGCCTAGGCTGGCTGGCCTCGCAAAGTAGAAAGAATGCCCTGCAAGACTGGTTGATCTGTCACAGGTGGTGGCTCCCCCAGCGTTCTGGGCTTGTATGGTGCGCTGTTGGGTTGTCCTGATTGGGTGTGCTGCGGCATGCTGTGCATGTCCTGGTCTATGCTACGCTGCCCGCCTGGCTGTTTGCAGATGACTCTGGTGGTTGATGGCACGACCTGGCTCGTGCTGGTGCCCATGCTGCAAAGTGCGGAAACAGATCCGCAGAGCAGGGCCTACTGGCACGCCATTCATCACAACCTTGAGTCATACAACGTGAAGCAGAAAGGGATAGCAACCCCTTTGCTGACATCACTGCTGTCTTCTTTGCTGCCTCCCGGCCCACCCTGCTGCCGCCCACGTGCTGCTGACCACCGCCGCTGTCTGCTGTGCCGCTGCTGCATGCCCATCCCGCCCACCGCAGATGTCATTTGCTGTTGATTTGTTGACCTGGCTAGTCCTGGCGCCCATGATTGCTGGCCTGCCTGACCCAGCCCGTGTCCTGCTCTGGCGGCAGCGGGTGTACTGCTTTGAGAGCTACAACGTGAGGCCTCCGTGGGTGGTTAGTGTGGGGCTGGTCCAGGTAGTGGCCTTACATACCGCCACATCTCCTTCCGCCTATGCCCACAACAGCCACCGTGCATCTGCTCATGCCCTGCCCCTGGCGGTACACGCTGCTTGCATGCCTCCACAGCCGCAGTGCACTGGCTGACTGCCTGTACGCTTACCTGCCTAAGATATGGTATTGGTTGCCCTGCCCCTGCGTGCAGCAACACGGGGTCAACGCTGTGATGATGCTGGGAGAGTTGCTGCTCAACCGCATCCCAGGTGGGCTGGTGGGGCGGAGTGTGGGCCACAGCAAGCGCCGATATTTGCGATCAAACACCAACCATGCTGTGCCCTCTGAAAGTGGGCCATGAAAAGGGGAAATTGGGGCTGGGATTTGCATGTGGGCAGCGTGGGCGTGCAACACCGGGGCTAACTACTGGCGCAGCAATGCTGATGTACCGCAACAAGTGACTGATGTACCGCACCAAATGACTGATGTGCGCTGATTGGAGGTTGCCCCGACAAACGTTATGTTGGGCTGAACGTCATGAAGGTGTGATTACCAGAAGCAAGTTTGAGCAAAGGGGCTCTTGCCAGATAAGGCGCAGCACGGGTTGAATTGCCCTCGGTGGTGCTGACCTAGTGGAGGGCACAAGAGGTGGGGGGCAGCACCTGATCACCACCCAGCACCTCGGAAGAGCAGAAGGGATGAGACCTGACATGGAGTCCTATATTCATCATTGAGGTGCTCCTCTCAGCCGGTCGCAGGGAGATGGTTTCATGCCTCCCTGTTGCCGTTTGAGAGCAGTGCCTTTGGGATGGATACTTATGTATCATACTTGTGCCAAATTTGTGCCTGGTGCCTTATGTTTGTGTTGACGAGTTGCGGGCGGGTAGAGCTCGCTGCGTCCGCCACACTTAGTACATGCTGACTCTGCGTCTTCCAAAGTGAGTTAAGAATCTCCCGTCTCATTCCCAAATCGCTGTTCACTCCCATGCCTTGCATGTGGCACCCACCCATCTGCCCACCTTCACCTCCTCTTTCCTCCTCCTGTTCTCCCTCCCTGCAGTGGACCTCTACTCTGCCGGCTGGCTAGCGCTGTGGAGCAGCCTATTCGGCGTCTGGTCCGCGGTTTTCCACCGCAAAACCGGGCGCTTCATCTACCCCTTCCTAGGTGTGCTGGGCTGGCCTGGGCTGCCGATCTGTATGATTTTGCGGGTTCCATAGTGTCGGCTCGGGCAGCGGCAGCTCAGGAGGTGCAAGTTGTTACAGCTGGCCCGTCAAAGGTGATACAAGTGAGCAGCATGTCACATCCTTGGAAACACTGGAACAATGACATGGCTATCCAGCCACTTGTAGGCAGGCCAGCATGTTTTCTGCATGCTTATGCCATGGAATCGTCATGCTGTGTGCCCATTTTGTTTGCCGCAGATGCGCACAAGCCCTATGCCTGGGCCGCTTACCTGGGCCTTTTTGCCGTGCACTGGGTGGCTTACCTCACAGTGATGGGTCTCAGCAGGTAGCAGGCTGCTCCTGCAACCCATGCAACCTGCTCCTGCTGAAGTAAACGACTGTTGGTGGGGGTGGCTGGTAGGCTCCTGCTCAGCTGCTGCATGTTTTCCAAGAGCTGTTGGGGTTTACCACACTTGAGTTTACTGTTTTGGGCTGCCACGTATACCAGATTCTCCCACTCGGCTCCTTAACTCTCGCAGGGCTAAGCAGCGGTTGCTGTACGAGAAGGAACCGATTGTGGCGGCTGTACCATCAGCCTCATATCCCTCCACAGCCGAAGACAGTGGCAACAGCACTGCCATGCCTCTGCCAGAGCACTTGCTGCTGCATGGCACACCCGCCAGCACGGAGGGTGGGGGCGCCTCAAAGCATAAGGAAAGCTAGCTGGTTGGCCGCTGCCGCTCCCTTTCTCCATCAATCAAACAAAGCGTGAGGGTTTCATCTGTCTGCGGTGATGGCCACTCAGCTGACTCGAAGGACATTGGCTATATGCCACGCACGCACAGGGCATGTGCTGGACGCGCCACCACATTGGGAAGGAGCGCTGGGCAAACCGCTGGGTCCAGAAATGACAGCATTGCACTCTCTAACTTTGCCCCATTACCATCGCATGTATATGCCCATGCCCACACTACTTGAAAGATTTTTCAAATTCCTTGCCGTTTGGTACCATTCAATCATGAGTGTTCAGTTGCCTCCTGCTGTACCACTTCTGTTTTAGCCGTACAGTCGCAAACCTATTGCTGTGCATACCCATCCTCGTGCTTGTGTCCCCAAACCCCGAATTTCCTTGCACATTTTAGTCTGCTACCGAATTATGGGCTTGCATGCCTCTTTGACCCTTGTTAGTCCCGATCCTGGAAAACTGTACAGGTTGTAACGTAAACAGGGAAGGACAAGTGGAATGAGGAAGCGCAGGCCAGCTTGAGCAGCAGGGGCTATCAAGTGGACTGAATCCTTGCTGCACCGATTCCCCTCCACAGCCCCTGCATTACCGCTGTTGCTGCTGCCCATGCAAGGCCGGCGCTTGTTTGTCAGCGACGAACAGACAGTGCAGCCTGCACGCTAGCCATGCGCCCCGCCCGCAGCAAGTGGGAGAGCAGCAGCAGCGCATCGCACCACCCTTCTGCATCGTCCTTATCAGGGGCTACTAGGTACACGCCCCTGCAGGCAGCATGAGGAAGTACAACCGCATCCATACAACAGGGTTGTAGCCTGGACAGCCTGAGGAAGGCAGACAGCGTCAGGCTAACAGTGGTTCGGGTCAAAATGGTGGAATTGGCAGCGAGTGCTAGGACAACAGAGCTAACCAGTCCACCAGCTGGCTAGCCAAAACAGTGACAAGGACAGCAGCAGTGAACAGTGACGGCAGGCGTGACAGTGACAATAGTACAGCAGCAGGACAGCAGCAGTGACAGTGACAGCAGCAGATTTGAGAACTACTGACAAGGTGCCCGCTGTGCCGCACCTGGGCTTGCTGTGCAGGCTGAGCCAGATGGCGCCGCCAGCTGGCAGGCTGGGGTCAGCTACCAGCCTGGCATTTGCCACATCAGCCAGGTCGTACGCTATGTGTGGCGGGGCAGCAGGCAAGCCCTGCCCCGCATATGCCGCTGGTGGTCGCATTGCCGCCAGGCCCTCGCGTCCCAGGCCAAACCAGCAGGCCAACCACTGTTCCCCCGGGCTGTCGGCTGTGTCTGGGTGCACCGCCAGGAGCGGCCCGGCTCGAAGGTAAGGCAGCGGCAGGAGGCGCTGCACCGCCGCTAGGCTGTCTGCGTATACCTGCTTGCCTGGCTGCATGGCATAGGCAAGAGCTATGTACTGAGCTGCATGGGCAAAGGTGGCCTGAACTGCACGCTCTGCACCAGCGCGCCCGCTGCTGCCTGCCATTACTGCAGCAGCTGCTGCCGCCGCCATCACTGGGCTGCCCACACCTACCCCTATGCTGCTGCTGCGCTGCCTGCTGAGCGTGTCACTGCTGCTGCTGCTGCTAGCCAGTGCTTCCGCTTCCTGCTGCTCCTGGCTGGCTAGCAGCGCCTCTTGAAGCGAGCAGGCGTGAGAGTAGAGCACTGTGCCTGCATGCAAGCCAATAGAGTGAGAGAGAAGGACACGTAAACAACAGGTAAGCGAGTGAGGAACCAGAAAAAGAGGGCACCGGAACAACCAAGCAAGCTAGCGAGCAAGCAGGCAGGCAAGCAAGCACGAATAGGCTGCTTGCAACAACACCTGCTACAGCACACAGGCTGGCAGCCGCCACAACCCTGCCAAGCAGCTGCCAGAGTTGAGGCTGCAGTTGGTGCATGCAACATATCCTACTGCACCAACATCCAACAAAACGCAACCTCTGATAGCGACACTTGGACCACAAGGCCAGCCACACCAAGAGGATGTGTGCCCCACCTAGGTTGTAGCAAGCGCGATCAAAATCTGGGCGCAGGCGGATGGCCCGCCGGAATTTGTGCAGCGAGTGGTGCAGGTAGGAGCGGCGCTCTGCTGCTGGGCGTAGGCTGGACAGGTCTTGCAGCACCAGGCCCCAGTTGTTGTTGGCCTGCAGATGTGGGATATGGGGCGGGCGGGGGCGGTGGGAGCAGGCATGCAAAGCAACCAAGGCATGGAGGAGAGGAGATGGAGGGCCATGTAGAGGCATGCATGCGGCAAGTCAGGCCGGCACCCTGGCAGCAGTTTGATATTGGTGCTCACAGTGGCGCCAGTGGCTGTCAAGTCTGCCCTTCCTTGGGCCCCCCAGCTTATGCCCCACAGCCCAACTCACGCGGTTCCCGGGCCAATGAGCAGCTGGCAATCCCTTACATCCCTACACTCAATTCATTGTCCTATGCGGCACTCCCCAACCGGCACACTCATCCCTTGATTTTCCCGCCCCTTCATACCTGCGGGTTGTCAGGCTGCACCGCCAGCGACTGCGCGTATTTGGAGGCTGCGGCAGTGAGGCACTCGTATGCTTCCTCAGGCTGCTGCGCCCGCACCAGCCGCGCAATATCTGTGAGCGCCACCGCCCAGTTGTCTGCGCGGAGGGCAGCCCCAGGGAAGCAGTGAGCTGAAAGGGGTGAATGGCAGAACAAATGGCATGCCAAGTGAGGGGCTGCTTTGCTAACAAACATGTCCATCCTGGCAGGTTGGGGGTGAAGGGAGCCTGTGGCAGGCACTTTGAGGTGTGCGACTCCCGACGGCTGGAAGGGTCGGGTGCAGCTGCACAGCCCTGTGACACTGTGACGTTGCCAGTCATCATTGCAAAGCCGCACCAGCACCCCATCTCAGCCACAACCCTCCCCCAGTGACAGCGCAGGCAGCCAGACGTAAGGGTTCGGCACTCACATAGTGCTGCAGCATGCCGGCCACCCTGCACATGCAGGCGGGGCGTCTCCAGCAGGGTGGTGGCCGTGTAGTAGACCTGCAAGATTGTCGGGGGAACCAGCAGAAAAGGCTTTGGGGTCTCGGCAGGTGTGACAGGTGGGGATCAGGCATCACCCAACAGGCACGTAACACAGAACCATTCAATAGTGGAGGGAGCTGGAGCCTGTCTGTGGCAGCTCACCTCCGCCGCTTGATGAAGCAGCGCTAGCTGGTCCTCTGGCTGCTGCGCCACCTTGCTGGCAAGCTCCTGCAGGGGTGAAGAAGATTGCAGGGGCAAACGACTGATTGTTCGTGTCTGACTGTTGCTGTAAACAGTCGGCATGCATCAGGAAATTAACAGCTGCAATGCGACGAGAACGGTGAGTAAGTGGGGGATGGCCAACTGCAGAGGGTGGGGATAGGGCTCCTCTTTCCACGACACCAACCAACAGGTCAGCATGGAGGTTGGGCTGTCATGATGGGGCGCGGCTGCCAGTCACTGCCCGCCCCTCAGTCCCACCTGCAGGCTCAGTCCGTAGCGGTAGACGCGCTCAAAGTCAGTGGGGTGTGCGGCTGCTTCCCGGCTGCACTCGTGGGCTGTTAATGCCGTCGCGCGGCAATGTGGCAGGCGCAACAGGTGTGGTGGGACGAACCAGCCGGGCTGTGCCAAATTTGAGGGAGAGATGGGGGTGGGGCTGGGGACAGGCGATGCGGAGCTCGAAGATTTGCCGCCTGACAATGCCGCCAGCGCCGCAGCCAACTCCGCCATCCCTGCACGTGGTTTTGCAGAAGTTGAGGTGCAGCTGCACTTCAGCAGCAGGCAGTAGCAGGCAGCAAGGCAGGCAAAGCAGGACCCGCAGGTCTACGGCTGGAGTGGCGGCAGCGCAGGGCGGCACTCACTTGCAGAGGCGGGGGTGATCTACTGCTGCGCGGCGTGCGCGGAAGATCGCGCAGGAGAGCTCGCAAGGAGGCAAACAGGAGGCGCAAAGGAGCGATTGCAGGCTGGAGATCACTCCAAAGAAGTAAAGCAAACCCACACAGAGAGGCCACCGCTCACAAGTGTAGCTGGAGCAAGGGCCCCGGTCATTGGATTGATTGAGGTAAAGCCGACGGAGGCCCAAGGAGGGTGAGCTGGCACTGATGATGACCGATGACCCAGCAACATTAGTGGCTATTGCCAATTACGGGCCAATCGCAGCCGCACCCTGGCATGCAGACAATTGGCCGTCGAGCCTGCTCTCTTACACCCCGGCGCGACCTTCGGATCCAACCCTCCCTTCTCACGAACAGGTGAGTTACATATCATGATGTCGGTGCTGGAGATGATTAACATGACGAAACGTCGCGATCATTGTTGTGGGGCGCGTGCCTGCTGCCGACTTGCCGTCAACGTCGGCTCTGCTGACCACTCCCGTTCCTCACCTTGCCTGGAATTTTAGGTCCCGTTTCCATCTGGGCCCCAGACCTGCCCCGCTCCAACCCAAACAGGCAGCTGCTGGTTCTATTGCGGGAGCCATGTCACAGTCAGCTGCGACACTAGGTGCAGCGTCTGCGGCACCACCTAAGCCGCGCGAGGAGCCGCCTGGAATGGAAGAGGAGGGTAGGCTACTGGAGGCTTTTGCCAGCCTACCAGCTGTGGGACGGGGATGGGCCTTCCCGGCTGCCACCTATGATGGAGTGCGTGTCAGCATGCAAATGCAGCAGCGCAACCTGCCAGCCAACTGCCAGCGGCGGTATCTCACCACCTTTCCGCTCAATGAGGCGGTACTGGAGGCTGGAGAGCTGGATGCCAGCCTGCCAGCAGAACAGCAGGGCGTGCTGCTCTATGCACCTTCTCCCTCCGGTCGCCGTGTCCTCATCGTACGTGCAGGCACTGGTGACAGCAGTGCAGGTATGTGTGGTCTTCCTCATCTTTCTCATATGTGTGTTCGCCAGGTGGGAAGTTGGATTGTTGCAGGCACACGGAACGCGTAAATGTTCCTTCCTAGCTACCGTTGCCTACCAGCACATGCTTACTTCTTTGACTGTGCACGTGTACGTGCGTGCAGTGTTGGAGGTGTGGGACCGCAGCCGCATGCTGCGTGAGCTGCATGTGCCCAAGACGCTGCATGGCCCGGTTGCAAATGATGGCTGGTTTGGTACAGGTGCGGCGGCTAGGCCAGGCCAGGCACATACAATGCACACCAGCTACCTGCACCTGGCTAAGCCTGCTTTGTCGCCTGGCACACCTCAATCTGCACACCTGTCTGTTTGGTGGGGCGTACCCACTGCTGCATGCGTGCTATGGGTGTGAACTACAGTGCAGGCAGTTGTATGCCCCTCCATCAGGTGCCTGCTGATGTCCCAATGCATGTTCCAATGCAGCTGCTTGTCTGCTGTACATGCACGCATCATGCAGGTGCTTGTTGGTCACCAGATGAGTCCCGGGTGGCTTATGTGGCCGAGACACCACCACCGGCCAGGACGCCGGAGTGGGGCGCTGCGCCGCCGGGGTCAGACGGCAAGAATGTCGAGGGTGTGGCAGCGCCAAAGGGTTGGCGGGGGCAGGGGGAGTGGAGCGAGGACTGGGGGGAGCTCAACACAGGTGGGTTGACGCAGGGATGGATGGGTTGGTGGGTGCTGGGTGCTTATGGTCGGGGCAGGGGAAGCTGCTTTGAAGGGAGACGCAGGATGGCAGCAAGGCCGCAGTGCAAGTCTTGGAGGTTTGCCAACGTGGGGATTGGCAGTAACTGGCTGCACCAAAGACGCATTGCAATACTGGCCATTATCGCTCATGTGTATCAATCGCTGTGCTCAGCAGCATATTGCTTAGAGTGATGGGCAGTCCTGGAGCACTGCTTTCGCTCTGGCGCTGCATCAAGCTGCATCAAGCCGCGCCGGTCATCCTGTTGCCCAAATACCCACCCTTTGTGAATGTGCATGATGCACCTGTGCAGGAAAGAAGCCCCCCACTCTGTTTGTGCTGGATTGCGGCTTGTGGGCAGTGCAGCGTGTGGTGGGCCTGCCGGATGACTCCAGCTGCGGCCAGCCGGTGTGGTCACCCCAAGGTATGCGGGCATGAGCAAGGCATGGCAGCCGCATTGTGTTCCAGCAGGCAACTGTGTTCCAGCGGTGCGTGTATGCCTCACGGCTAGGTCACACGGCGTTTTTCGCTGCTTCTCCCTCACCATTTCCACTGCCCATTAACATAAGCACCATCTTGGTCAGTCCCCCAGAAGTACCCGCACCCCAACACCCTCCAACTGCTGCCCGCTGGCTGTCGCCCGCAGGCGATGCGCTTGTGTTTGTGTGCTGGGAGCACCAGAGCGAGCTGGCCAGCGCCAACTTCCCTCAGCGCTTGGGTGTGGTCTACTGCTTCAATCGCCCCTGCAGCCTGCACGGCCTTGCCTGGCCCCAGACTGCAGCAGCTGAGGGCAGCGACGCTGCACCACCCACCTCAGTCTGCCTCACCTCATCCCTAGGCAGCGCCTTCTCCCCTCGTTTCTCCCCTGACGGGTCGACGCTTGTGTTCCTGAGCCAGCAGAATGCTGTGTCCAGTGGTGTGCACAACGCCACTAGTATGCTTCACAGCCTGAGCTGGGTCGATGCCGCAGCAACACTGAAAGGCGGAATGCCGCCTCCCGCAAAGACAGGTGCGCCGCTGAGCCGCCCGCTGGCCTGGTTGCCTTTCTTGTTGACAGCAGCACTGCTCTTCAAGATTTCCTGCCTGTCCGCCTTGCCCAATTCACTGGTGTAGCGGCCTTGACCCTCAAAAGCACTCGCTGCTGTCCTTGCCTGCACCCGTCCCGTTTTTCTCCCTGCAGCTACTCTGCAAACCAACCACCCTCAATCGCTGCCTTCGACCCTTGGCCTCTGTCCTGCATATGCAACCTTGATCACCTCCCGCTTTCCCTATTCCCACAATGAACGGATACCAGCTGCTGCCCTTCGTCCCTTCTTCCATTGCCGTGCAGTGGTTGACACCGTGTGGAATCCTGCCACTTCCGAAGATTTCCCGGGTCTCTACTGCACTGCATTGCCCGAGCAGCCCTTCCTGCCTGGCAGCCACACGCTGCTGCTTACCACGCAGTGGCGCAGGTGCCCCTGCCACTGAGGCCCATCGTTTTACCGTGCTTCCTTTGAGATTAGCGCCCTATACTTTTCCCACGGCTGGGCCCCAGCAGCACCTTCCACTCACCATAACTGCTTGACTTCTCTGATGCACCTTATGCTCATGTCTCTCCGCTCATTGCCAGCAATGTCACTTACTACATACCCTGCCTGCTCATTGCTGGACACCTTCGCTAGCCCATACCCTCTACACCTTTCTAGCCCGCCTTACCCCAATCCCATTTCTGATTGCCTGTCTGCCTTCCCGCCTGTCTGTTTGCAGCCTGGCTGCCGTCGTGGCTGTTAATCTTGCGAGTGGAGGCGTCACCCGTGTCACACCGGCCAATGGTGCCAGCTGGTCGCTGCTGGCCTCATGCAATGGCAAGTCTGGCTGCTGCTGGGATGACAAGGGCGACACCACTACACGAACTATAATCGCCACATTTGTATCAACTGCCACAGTGACTATCGTATTATGTCTCCCCTTTCCCCAGCGAGCAACACAACACCTGCACACCCTTCCGTCCGCGCTGGCCTGTGCAGGCTGGGTGGTTGTGTCTGAGAGCAAGCCCAGCCAGCCATTTGCATTGCTTGCGGCACATCTGCCCGCAGCAGAACAGGCGACACCCACCGCTCAGTCGTGGGTGTGGACCCGCCTGCCGCTGCCAGATACTGAGCCAGCCAGCCTACCGGCGGAGGTGGCACAGCAGTTGCGGGAGGTGGAGGCCACGATCCTGCAGGTGGCGCCCACAACCCCCCCTACCAACATTGGATTTGAGGTGGTGGTGCTCCACAGGTAGGCTGGTGGCTCCAGTCTGATGGGCGCGCTGGCCGGCTGGCTTGTCCGTTGTCCGTACGGCAGGGCAGGAATGGCGGGGTGAGCATGCGCCTGGGCTGCATGCGTCCTCTGCCAGGAGTGGCACACACCATCCTGCCCACCACCACTGTGCAAGGCTGGTACCAGCGGTGGCACACTACAGCTGCTTTGTTCGTGTTCCCCGCCCTCCTGCCCTTTGCCACCTTATTGGGGTTTAGGGTGATGCCAGTCTTCCTGCTCCTCCCAGCATGCATCATGCTCAGCTCCATGTGGCAGTTCCGTCTGCTCCCCTGCCGCAGCCGGGAGTCTGCTGGGCCCCGCCCCACCATCATCACCCCCCATGGCGGTCCTCACAGCGCCTACATGGCCCAGTACTTCATGCCCCTCACCTACCTGGTGGCACTGGGTGAGCATCATGCACCTAATGTCATGGTTGCTTATACAGATGATGCCACCCATACACCCAGGCACATTACATCTCGTCTGCTTGCCCTCTCACAAGGGCAGCCGCACTGTTAGAGAGCAGCTGTGCTGCTCGTTTTGATGAAGCACTGTCCTCAATCTCACTTTATTCCTCGCTCCCATCTCTTTGCTTGCCATCCCAGGGTACAATGTTGTACTGCTCAACTACCGCGGCTCCACCGGGTTTGGGGAGGCATCCATTCAGTCGCTGCCTGGAGCCATCAGCACCAATGATGTCGCCGACTGCCTGGCCGGCCTGCAGGCGACGGTGGATGCAGGTGGGCCACAGAGCGGCGGTGCACGTGCCAGTGTGTGGGGG
>JAAMXP010002506.1:0-23318 GCA_019693395.1 Ettlia oleoabundans | reverse complement strand
GGGGCGCGCACAGCAAACCGCAGGCTATGAGGCAGCAATGCTCGGCCTGACTTAACAAGAGGCATGTGGAGGAAATCGATCACACAGCACCACGTTTGCAGCACCACGGCTCATCCACCAGCCAAGTCGTGAACCTGGCACCCACCGCTATGACGCAGGCTGTGCGGGTGTAGTTGACACCATCGTGGAAGTCGTCGATACCGCAGGCATTCACAATTTCCTCCCGAGAAATGTCAGGGCAGTTTATGGTGCCAATGCCTGCAGGGGCCCAGAGGAGGTGGGCAGGGAGCAAGTGGTAAATAGGAAGCAGGCAAGGAGTGATTTGCTCACATAGTTAGGGGGAGACAGCCCGGACAAACCCACAAATGCATCAGTGCTACAAGAGTCACGATGGATCACACAGGGCGGGGGCAGCTCATTAGAAACAAGTTGAGCAATATTGGACCTGCTACGGTGCCAACCAACATCACCACTGCTCTTGTGCAACCTTGCATCTGACCATCATACGCAGCACAATCTCCCACAGCCGCCACACACCTGCCCTGAACTCTGCCATGGCTCTGTGGTACTGCGCGCCGCCAAACAGCCGCATATGGGCGTTTGGAAGCTGCTCGTTCACCATGACAGGCTTGTTGTCGGGTCCCACAAAGGCGCCGCCCCGGATGTGCTCGTCAGCCAGCGTCTCACCAAACCGCTCCGGCGGTGCCGCCACCGTACCACGCAGCAGCAGCGCCAGCTTGGACAGGAAGCTCTCACGGAATACACGGCCCTTCTCCTGCACAGAGGCAGCAGGCAGTTTGAGAGAATCCACATGAGAGCCTGGCCAGCAGCCGGAAGGTCAAACTCCTGCCTGCACGCTGCCAGCCATCCCCCGTTGTGCTAGCCCCCACTCCTCTTACCACGCTTGCTCAGTGTTTTTGCCTCCTTGCCGGCCTACACAGCCGCCTGTTGATAAGAAAGACACACCTCACAAACTGCCGCTGGGCCCACATAGGTACCACATCCAGCCTGTCACCCCCCCTACACACCCACCTTAAGCTTCTCTGGGTGCAGATCGTTGAGTTCCACCTGCGTCTCCTCCAGCCGCCTGCTGGCATTGCGGTACTCCTTCTCGAGCACAGGCACTATGGTGGGCACATTCTCAAGGTACCTGCAGGATTCCAGGCGAGGTAGATGCATGAAGTGGGACAACTCTGAGGATGCTGCCTTAGTCTCCAAGGGACCGAGCAACCTCCATGGCAAAGCCACTCACCAGGACCACATCAGAACCCCTGTTGAACAGCACCCCAGCACCACCCCATGCCTCCATCACCTGCGCTGCAGCAGGTGCTCCAGGAAGCGGCGCAGCTGGCCCACACCAATACGGGCGCGCTCCGCCTTCTCCAGCTTGCGCCCCAGCCGTGACTCCAGTTCAGCCACATCCAGCGCCTCACGGTCAGCCACAGCACCGCGGAAGTGCTCGTTGGAGCGGAAGATGGCGTCCTTGCTGTTGCCCACACGGCCCGACGGCACAGAGCTGCATGGCAGCCAGTCATGAATGCAATGTGGGTAGGTCGTGCAAAGTGAAGGAAGCTTGACGGGGGTGCTGGCATACCCAACAGAGATGGGTCCTGGCAGTGCAAGAGAACCGAGATCATATTCTTGAAGAGCTTTGGTAAAGGAGGTCTCCTGGCTACATTCAAAGGCTGCTGCTGGGTGCCCTGCGTGCTCTGAGGCCAGAACCCAGACTGACAACTGCGGTCCATGTTGGCCACAGCATGCTATCTGTTTTGCTCACGTAAAAAAGGGCGAGCCACCCAGCATGGTGGGCTCCAGCAGGCGCGCAGGTGGCCGCAGGTACATCTCCACGTCGTGTGACCGCGCAAACTGCGGTCAAGCAGCACAGGAGGCAGGCATATAAAATCATGCAGGGCAGCAAGCAGGGCACGGCACTCCTTGACTGCACCAGGGATGTATGAGCAACGAGGATGCACCGGGCCCCATCACCACAGCACAGCACAGCCAAGTAGCAATGCACAGCAGCGACCAGCGCCAAACCTCAATACCTGTGGGATGCGTGTATCCAACTTGGTGGAGACGACCACAGTGCGGGACAGGCTGGGGTCCACCTGCAGACAGTAGCTTAGGTAGTGTGTGGCAAGGCAAGTGCACTAAAATGGTTGTGCACGGTTGCAGCACAATGCGAACCCGGCCAACAGTCCAATGACGATGTGGCATTCCGCAGCGTTGGTTCCATAGGCATAGCAACTCAAGGGTAGTTTGCATCCAGCGGTGTTTCCGCCAGTCGGTTACCAGCAATGTCATACCTGCATGACAAGCCGGCGCGTGGTCGCGTTTGACCAGTCGTTTGAGTCCTCCAGGCACAGGATGATGTACTCCCGCTGCTCCATCTTCAAACGCACCATTGCCTCCACCTGGCGTGCGCTGCTCTGGAGCGTGCTGTTGCGCTTGCCGGGAGCGGCGGAGATGAGGCCTGTACGAAGCAAGGGTTGATCAGGGCAGGACAGGAAGGGGTATTAGAGCCAGGCAAGGCGAATGCATTCCAACTGGGACGCCGGTAAATTGAAGGCCCCCTGGCAGCCTTGCAAAGGCCCTACGACCTGCATCGTGCTGATGGCACTTAGCAAGCACCAGAGTTCCGCGCGCAGCTGGTGGGACTGACTACTAAAGTTGGTGGTTGGGACGCCGATCCAATTACCCAATCACCCATGCCCACCTGGTGTGTCGATGATGGTAAGGTTGGGGCAGAACTTGTACTCAATGCGCACCACAATCTCCTTGGACCAAAACTGTGCCTCACGGTCCAGCCGCGCGTTCTCATTCTCAATGTAATCCTGCATTGGGATGGCCGGGTTTACATCACTAGATGGTGGGTGAATGGATGTTTAGCACAATTCTAGGGCTGCCATGGAGGGTATGGTTGATGGGAGGAGGCAAGAACATTGGGCCGCAGATGGTGCAATGCAGGTGGCCAAGGAAGATCCTGACGGCAGGGACATCTGTAACATGCCCAGCAAACCCTCCTTTGATCGGTAGCAAAGCCCAGCCCAGAACCGGCTGCCAACAGGCAAGAGTTGACAATTGATGCCCATCATTGACGCATTGCTGCTATGCATGATGACATGTTAGGCTGATGTGGGCTCTTCAGCGTCATGGTTGGCTATTGTGATCACCAACAATACCATCCGACCAAGAACAGTAAGCTACACCCTGGACCCAGTCGGCTTCAAGCGAGGCACACTGCCGGTGCCTTGGCTCTGGCTGGCAAGCCGACACATTGCTATGCGGTGCAGCCCCTTGCGCGCGTAGCAGCGGCGTGCGTAGCAGCAGCAGCCACTACCCACCTGCAGCTCCTCCAATGTGGCCTCCTGCTCCCCAAACTCGTCTGTGATGAGGTAGCAGTGTGGCTGCACGCATGCGCTGTTGTACTTCATGTGCAGCGTGATGGGGCGCCGCGTTTTGGTACCACCGCCCACGTGATTGAACTGGAAGCCCATCAGGGCTTCAACCAGGGCTGCGTGCAGCACGAGCGAAAGAGAACTGCTGAGTAGCACGGCAGGCAGGCATGTTGTTGGCAGTTACTGGGAGTAGGCAAAAACAGTATCGTGTGCCGCCATGCCGGCGCTGTGATCCCTGTACGGCTGCGCGGCACATATCAGCTGCTGCATTGCTCCCTTTCCCACATTGGAACGGTTTCTGGCAACCACTGGGGCTCTTCACCCTACCTGACTTGCCATCCGTTTGGTGCCCAACCACCAGGATGGCGGGGGCGTCGAATGGCTTTTCAAAGTCTTGGGCCAGGGCGTGCAGGTCGTTGTAGGCCTCGTAAAGCCGCTCATTGCCCGTCCTAAATGCCCGTTCCGACCGGCCTGGCGACATATCCGAGGGAATTTCAAGCACAGAGGCCCGCAGCGCTGCGCTGCCACGCCGCACTGAAGGGGGCGTGCGGTTGCTCTCCTCAGGCTCCAGGTCTTGAGACGCCCGCATAGCATATCTACCGGGCTGAGTGGCGGCCTGGGTGGCCTGCTGCTGCAGCCAGCTGGCCATTGTGATTGGGCTGCCTGCTCAACCGCTGGCTGGTCGGCCGGATAGCTCGCCCAGATCCCCTGGCAATACGAGCGATTGGCGACAAACTGTCGCGGCAAAGTTTGGCAACACAAGCAACCCATGCAGGCGCTTTTGTGCCACCTGACCCACCTGTGTCGAGCTGGCTGTTTTGAACCGCCATGGGAACCCCACGTCTTAGACTTGCGCCGCGCGTTCTTGGTGCTTCTCGGAAGCTTTGCAACGATCTCTAGTCCAGCCAAATCTCTCGTTCCTGCTGTCTAACCCGTCGTGACATCGAGGCATTCCGCCGAGGGCTACTGCGCAGCCTTTCTGTCGTGATGAGTAGACGGAAGCACGTGCTGCAATCACTTGAAGAAGCGATAGAGCCGCCGGGTGCAGGGCAGCACATCGTGAGGGCCGTGGGCAGCCGCGGAAGCAATATAATCGAAGTGAGGAGCACATTAATAAGGAAGCGGCAGACAGCACCGGTCACGGCACGTGCATCGCTGCATGCATGGCTGCATGTGCAACCGCTGCCGCCAGCGCCTGCCAAACCTCCGCTATTGCCACTCCGGTGCCACCACCAGCTAGCTTGCACCACTACCACACCTCCGAATGCAGGTGGAGTTCCCTGATGGCCGCAAAACCCTGTGCTTGCTGCCCGCTAAGTTCCATAAAAAACTGTGGATAAAAAAGGGCAACTACTTGATTGTAGAGGAAGAGGCGGCGCCGGCAGACGCTCGAGTGACAGGGCAAATCCTGGCTGTGCTTTTTGCTGACCACGTAAAGCAGCTCAAACGCATGCCAAACGTCTGGTGAGCGGTTCAATGCAGCATACCAGGGCAGCCACGATGAACGCTCCAGCTGGTTTATTCACAAAAGCATTGCGGCTGAACGCTCATGGAAACTGCCTGTGCATTGTGCCCTGCAACTCGCACTACTTATTGTAACCACGTTGTTGTTATGACCCCGCTTGGTGCTACAGGCCCCAAGAGTTCGAGGCAGGCAGCAGATCAGCTGACGCCAGCCAGGCAGCTGAACAGCTGGCAGCGCTGGGCATTTCGGAGAGCGATTCAGAAGAGGACAGTGCTGCACCCGGTGGCTGCAGCAGTGCAGGCGGTGCAGCAGCTCCTGGCGCAGGGGCTGCAGCTATATCATCAGAGGCGGCAACGCAAGGATCGACTGACCAGGCTGCAGCAGGAGCAACAACAGAGCCTGCCATTGAACCGAAGGGGCAGCGACATCACTCAAATGGCGGATATAGCAGCAGCGATGGCGACCTCCCGCCCATCCCCAAGTTCAACAATCGGAAAATAATCGAGTATGAGGTCTCAGACAGCGACTCAGAAGACGAATGAATTGAGGCATTGTCGTAGACACCCCCTTATCTAGATTGTCTGGTTACTGTTGTGACTGCTTATTCATCTGCATACTCTTCTGCACTTGCCTACCTGTCTTGCACTGCGGTCATCATGATTTGCGCTTGTTGTGGCGCCATTCAGCCATTACTTGATTGTTCATCTCTCTGCAGCTACTCCTGCCCAGTGATGTGGAACCCGCACTGCCAGTTACCAGCGTTTCCAACTGTTAACAAAGTACAAAGTTGCAACGTAAAGAGCAAAAATGCAGCATGCAAAGGTTTTCATATGTGAACAGCATTTTGAGTATACAATACAATACATCATTTCCACAGACGAATGCTGAGCACTCCCCCTCCCTCGCTTCTGCACCAGCATGGGCTAGGCAGGCCGGGATGGTGCCCTTGGTGATGATGGCGGCAAATCGCTGTCCCACGGCAGCTGCCTGGTGCAATGCGCTTGCACAACAGACGTCTACATGAGTGGCACAGGCTACGATTGGTGCTGCAGGAGCTGCTGCTGTGCTGGCGACAGCATAAGCTGCTGACTGTTCAAGCGCAGCACCAGCCCTGGCATAGATCTGTTGCCATTGACGGCTGATGATTGCTGTCCCTGCGGGGATGCTGGTTTATTGCTGTCTTGCGGAGGCTCCACTGGTGCAGGCTGCCAGGCAGATGATGGGGCAAGGACTGGGCGAGTGTGCTGTGCTCGTGGAGCGGGCTGCCGGGGAAGTGCTGCAGAGAAGACTGGTTGCGGAGTTGGCTGCCGGTCTAGGGCTGATACCCGTACCGTAACCTGTTGTGACACGCGCGGCGGCTGTGCGAACAGGTGTGGGGTTGACTGAAGCAGGCGGGCTCCCCCTAGTGGAGGACCTGCCGTTTGCTGCTGTTGCTGATGCTGCCCCCGCGGCTGGCCAGCAGAAGGTGGCAGCAAAGGCTTGAACGCCGAGTGCTGGGACAGCCGAGAAGGCAGCCGAGGGTTGGGAGGGAGCGCCCCAGAGCTGCCAAGACCCACTCGCGGTGCTGCAGGAAATGATGAGTCCATGTGCAGCAAAGATGTCGATGTGGGACCAACCGGGGTGCTCCCTCTCGCTGCTTGCATATGTGCTAGCGCGGGCGGCTGCACCTGTGGCTGAGGCTGGGCCTCTGTCTCAAGGCGTGAGTGTGCCGCCTTAAGACTCTCTGTCTGCAGCCTAAGCACCAGCTGCATCAAATTGCGTGCCTCTTGGGCCTTGCGGCACTCGGCCTCAGCCGCCTGCTGGCCGGCCAGTGCAATCTGCAGGTCAAGGGCCAGCCTCGCCACCTGCAGCCAGCAGCAGCGCCCAGGAGGACGAGCAGTGCTCTTTTTCAGTTATCAGTGGACCTTGTTTCAGCACCAAGGGGACAACCATCTGTCACTGAACATGACAGCAATCATTTCTGGGTAGGTTCCCTGATGTTGAAAGGGCAACTGAGGCTGTGTTCCATGAGTCTCAAAGTACAGCAAGAAAGGTGTAGCAGCCTGTGCCGACGCTTCAGGCCATCAACCCCACCTGCTCCCGGCTTGTCAGCAGCTCCTCCTGCATCCCCCGCACCAGCCTGGCAGCCTGCTGCATCAGCACCACACTTGTGCAACCATCAATCACCACTCCACTCCCTGGCTCAGCCTCTGTGGAAGCCAATGCTGCCGCTGCTGCTGCTGCCACAGCAGTTGCAGGGGTGGATGAACGGTTGGCCCCAGCAGCCAAGGCTGCCGCACCGGGAGGCTCTCCCACGGGTGGCTGGTAACCGCCGAGAGACCGCCGACCTGCAGATGCCGCCAAATCAGCAAAGAAAGTGCCTGTGGCGGCGCAGGCGGGTACAGTGTCAGCCCCTTCCTTCAAGGTCTGCAGCAACCCCATATCTAAAACTGCCGGCTCGCGCTGCTTCTCCTGGTGCGGCTGCCCCGCTCCCTCACGCCCCTCCACAGCCGGGAACAGCAGTGGCACTTCGCTGCGCAGCTGGCCCTGCAGGCGATCCGCATCTGCGTTGACTACAAAACCTGCAAACGGCTGCCTTGCCGCCTGCTCCACCGGCTGGGCTGGCGGTGCGGTCTGCAACTTTGCAGCGTTGCCTTCACCTGTGGGCTCCATAGCAGACAGTGCTGCCAGCTGCTGTGCCGCAACTAGATCATCTGTGTCATCTGCACCGACACAAGATGTAGCACAAGATGTGGTGCAGTCTGTGGCACAGTTACAAACACAGTTCTGTGCATTCATGCAGGTTTATGCAGCGCAGAAGCCAGCACCCCAACATCATATGCAGTGCAACGGCAGAATCAAGCTGTTGGCCGTATCTGCATAGTCGGAGCTGCCAGCTGACTCCTTGTTGTACATACGTGTATGCAGCAGACTTACCATCACCCCAGCGCTTCTGGTTTGCTGTATGCATAGAGCGAGGCACTCCAATAGCGGGCTGGGTGTACTCCCCGTACTGCAGCAGCAATGCAAGGCCAAGAAGAGGCATGTCACAGGTACCACGAGGAGATGATACTGACCAATAATGGCAAGGAAGGTGCCTGCCCTTGTGTGCCCTACTGCCCACCTGGTTGGGTGGCCACTTGGCGCGGATTGGGCGCCCCGTGAGCTGTGCAGCTGTGGCTGGCTCCATGGCTGGCAGAGCGATGCTGTTGGCGCCTGTGTGCAGTTGCATGAGAGCCAACGAGACTACTTCACAACCAGCGCTGCTGCTGGGACGCTGCCCAATTAGACGGATGGACTGGGTGGGAACTGACTGGGAGGGTATTGGCGGCACCCCACCCAGCGAGCTTGCACAATCCCCACCAGTCCTGCTTGTGGACTGAGCCATGCCACTGCCCATGCCGCGTGCGCCCTCAGGTGCATGCCGCCTTGCCTTGCCAGCAGGTGAAGCTGAGCCGGCAGGGCTGCTTGCCACTCCAACGCCAGCAGCATCGGCACAGGCCCCCTGTGTCCCCTCCGCGCCTACACCCTCCATGTCATCCCCACCCCCTGCACCCATCTCCCAGACTCCCGGTGCGGCTACTGCCAGATCTGCCCATCGCATTGATACAGCTGCCAGACCTGGCTGCTCTTCTTCAGGCTCTTCTTTCACAGGCTTCTCTTGCTGTGCCTCCTCGTCTCCCAGTGCCTGCTTAGCCCGCTTGCCTGTCGCTGCCCAAGGCCTCTGCTCCTTGCGCGCTTGTTTGGGTCGTGCCGCTGCCCCGCCTGTATCTCGCGCGGGGCGCTTCTTGCCTGCCCCATGCCGTGGCGCCGCTGCAGGCGCGCCCCCCTTGGCTGCCTTGCGGAGCGTTCGGCTGAGGCGGGGGTCTGGCAGCGGCTCCTCTATGCCGGTAAGGGAGCGCTCGTATGCAAGCAGCCCGCTTCGGCTGTACATACGCTTGATGTGGTAGCTGTGGATGAGGGGACAGGCAAGCATGCAAGCCAGCTATGCATGGCGTCAGAGATCAAACGGTCAGGCAGGAAGTCATGCAAGCCGCTAACTCGGAAGGAGGCAAGCCAGGCAGTCAATTGGGCAGATGAAGCTGTGCGCCTGGTGGGTTGCGCGCATTATGCTGGCATAAAAGCAGGCTGAGAATGTGGTAAACTGCTTGGTGGACGGCAATCTGTCGGACGCATATAACCGTGACTCTTCAGCCAGCCACACCTGAGGTTTGTCATCCCCTTGGGTGGGTTGAAGTGGCGCCCAAGCTTGGCCCACAGCTTGCTCTTGCACACCTGAAAAGAGGCAGCCAGCTGCATTGGTCAGGGGTGCCATTCACGCAAGTTTACTCCGACGCAGCCAGTACATATGGGCACAGGAAATCATTGCTCACCTCGTCATACCCGCCATGCTCGCTCACAAGCCCCCAAAGCTTGGCGATATCCAGTGGGGCATGGCAGAAACGGGGGATCTGCATGGCAGGTGATTGACGGGGTCCCGCTCATCATTAGTGGGAAATGTTTAAAATTAGTGGGAAAAATAGATGAGTGGGATGCTGGATCCAAGGGATGCTTGTGCAAGCATCGATTGGACACATGTGGTGGAAGCGTGCCGGGCACGCTCCATCACTGCTTGGGGAATGCAGCTCAAATCACGGCAACTGCACTAAATGCTAATAAAGAATGACGTTTGCACCAAGTGAGGCCCTTGCAGGGAACCTTGAAATTGCAGCAATCTTGGAGCAGTTCATGCATGCATCCAAAGACGCGGACCGGGAACATTCGCTGTCGCCCGCCGCGAACCCACACCCTTACCGACAAGCTTCTGCCTCGGCTCTCGATGAAAGCAGTTAGCTGAGCAAGGAAGGCAGCTTCTTCGGCTTCATCCGCCTCCCTCGTCTGCTCCGACTGCTGTCCCGGGGCCCTGTCACTGCGAGCGCCGCTGTCCTCGTCTTCCTCCTCGCTGCCTGGCTCCCATTCGGGCTCGTCTGCTTGGGCAACTGCTGAGGGAGCGCTTGTTGCGAGTGATCCAGGCACGCTACTCTCCTCCTCGGCCGCAGTCTTAGCCAGGGGACTGCTGCCTTCTGAGCCTTGCATGGTTTCTGGCATGAGCAATCCAGTGAAGCAACTGACTGAGGAGACTCCAGTGATCAATCCTTGTCACCAACCCCGACCTTTCTTACAAATAGGCAAATTATGCATGCACAAGGGTGCATTGAGAAAATGTGCAACATGGTGTGATGTGACGACATGGTGAGGAGTGGGCACGAAGCTGAAAGCAACACCAGGTTTACGTTTTTACACCCTGGCATTGCAGTCCAAAACCAAGGTGGCACCGCAAAACCTCTACAATCATCGCCTCCCCGCCGTCTGCTCCTCATCCTCGCACCGCCCCTCCGGTATGAGCCCCTGCTGCACCGCCTTACTCAGCTGGAGCATAAAGCGCTCGTTGCGCCGCCCATTGATCCCAAAGTCGCTCTTGCCAATGCGCAGCTGTGGGGATAGCAGCGACATTAACATGAGCAGTGAGAACAATACAGGCTGGCAGCAACACGGTGGATGAGGAGATGCGCAGGTTTGCAAATATTGAATACAAAGACTGCAGGCCAGAAGATTCCCAGGTGCCCCGACAAGCTATCGGCTCAACGTCCAGTCACACACCTGTCCCTGCACTTCCACCACCGTCTGTCCTGCATCATTACACCTGTACTCAGGACAGCAGGCAGGTGAACATATGGGCAGCCGTATGTGCCGTGACAAACAGCATGACCAGCTTTTGCAGACCCACTGGGTGGAAGAAAGCGGCAAAGTAGTCAGGCCCCTCCGCTTTTGAGAAGGTACAACAACAGCGGCTTCCACCTTCAGCACTCGCACTGAACCCGGGTGCTGATTGTGCGTGAAGTGCCGCTCACCTGAATGACACGAGGAAGTCATCAGCAAAGCCCCAAAAAACGGTGAGGATGCGGGCGTGAATGAAGCCGCGCCGTGTATCACCCAGTAACCGTGCTTGCGCCTGAGGACAAGTGCAGGGATGGTGAGGGTGATACTGGATATAGGCGCCAGTAGGCATCAGGTGTGTGAAGCTGGCAGTGCTCTGCGTACTTTGCTGGGCCCTTGAATGCAGCCTACTCAGCGCATCGAGGCCAACATGAACCAACCCATCCTCAACCGTCGCTGCGTCTAGTGATACACTGCCCGGGCTGCTGCCAAGATTCCCACCTGGTTTTGAATCCAGCCGGTGACGTAGGCCTGCACATCAGGCACTGTGGCTGCCAGGTGCAAGGGCTGTAGATGCCGCGCACCGTGTGGGTTGCTCTCGGCGATGCGGCTGTAGGTAGGAGCACAGGCAGTCAGGGAACTGAACTTTGAGCAAAAGCTCATGCAAGTGCACCGCCTCTCTCTAGCCTGCCCATCAACCCAGCCTCGCCTGAGGGTGGCGGGTGGGCGCAAAGCTCCATCAACTCAAAGCAGCCCTCACCAGAAAAGCGCAACAAAGCATATGGCACAGATCGCACCTGCAGCCCCACTGTTTCTCTGGTGGACAGCCATTCGGGAAGTCAATGTAGCGATAATCTGGACTGCTGATGTGGATGACTGCCATCAAAAGCACCACAACTCCATACAGATAGATCACCCTGTAAACGGGAGGATACACAGGGCATAGCGGGGGGCAGAAGCAGGATCAGCAATGCAAGTCTGTATTGAGCAAATCAGTTACAACCCAGGGCAACCTTTCGACACTGTTGCAAACAGAAAGGCGGGGCCGCACCTGCAAGAGCCCGGCCAACTGGCCGACGCAGGATGGTAGGTAGTTAGGAGTAGTTCCCACACAACACCAAAAGCGAGCCACAAACCCTGTTGCTTTCTGCACCGCCAAACCGTTCACTCACCAGCGGAACATGTAGAAAAGTGCCTGCACCTTGCCAGCACCCCACATCAGCAGGCGCCGCCCTTGGCTCTTGAGCCAGCCAAAGCAGCCGCGCGAGGGTGGCGGCGGCGGCCGCACTGCCAGTGTCATGCCGCACAGGCTGGTGCCCATCTTCGCAAGACCAAAGCCAAGGGCGATGCCGAGATAGAAGCGCCAAAGGGCTGCCAAGCATAGTTCAACAATCCCTGCAAGCAGCGATGGGCGGGGGGGCACGTGCGTTGCGAGTTTGGCAGGGGTAGGAAGCAGGGGCGTGTCGTGGAAGGTAGCGGAGAGGGCGGCGAAGACGCAGCTAAACCCCGTTATTCTACAGGTGCCCGGCATGCCGCTTCGTTGCCTACCGATTACAATGTAGCTCACGCCTAGCAATAGCCACAGGCGCGGGTGCAGCTGCTGTGGCCGAGCCTCCAGCACTGTCGGGTCATCGTCGGCCATACGGACGACAGTGGTCAGAATGCTGGAGCTATTCTTTCGTTTATGCCTGCTCCTCCACAGCCAGCTCATCCCCTCGTTCGAAGCCGGCCGGGTTCTCCCGTGCAACAGACAACTCACTCCCGCCCAGGCCGTTATTATATGTGGCCCCAAAAGGTTACACGACGTGCAAAATAGAGAGCAAAGCAGCGGTGACAGGTCCGACACGTCAGCATTGTCACCGTCACCGCCGCCGCTGCGACAGCCAAGGTGTACTGACTTGATCAACTCGCCGGGCAACTATTGGCGGAGGGTTGGACACGCTGCCAGTGCCTACATGTTCTTCTTGTGTCCCTTGTAATTCTTTCCGTTCTTAGACTTGTTCCGAACCAGCCGTTTCTTAACCTGCAGCCAGCGACAGCAACCTGGTGGAGGGTCGCAAAATAGCAATTGCACTCTGACAGCTGCCCAAGTTTTGAGCTCCAGTGTTGCTTGAGTCAAGAGATGCCGACTTCGCTCTCATTGCTGCCATAACCACGCATTTCTGCGCACCTGCCCCGAACGCGCCGCCAATGGCAGCCTCTTGCGCTTGTCCTTCTGCCGGTTACTGAGCCCGCCCGTCTTCTTCTTCTTCAAGCTCGACTTGGCGCCAAACTCGCGACCCTCACGTCCTGCGCACATGCAGAAATAAAGGTCAACCGCCGGTGGCAGCACAATGAAAGGAGTGCCACAGTTTGGGCTGTGATAGCGATTGACAGCCGGCATTTTCACAGGAGCCCCCACACACGGGCCAGGAGGTGCTCTGCAGCCACACAACGAAATTGAGCAGCCTGCATTGCCGCAACAGCCGCCGCCTTACAAAGGGCAGTCACCCACCTGCAGCCGGCGAGCACCCTTCCTATTCCTGGTACCCTGCCATCCCTTATCTATCCCATACTCCCCTGCCTGCCACTCCATCGTGCAACCCTGTCAACCCTCCGGCTACCCCTTTCATAGCCCCTCACCTTCCAGCACGCTCTTCATGCGCTCCTCCTTGTCCTTGCGCCGCTTGTGCCGCCCAAGAAGCGCGTCGGGGTTCAGCCGCTGCACCAGGTGGGCGTGAATGGGTGGGTGGGTTGGGAGAGGTGGATCGAGGCAAAGGAACAAGAGCTTGGAGTACAAGGAGGAGATGCTCCCCCGCTGAACCACTTTTGCAGCCACACAAGAAATCATACTGCTGACGGCCTTTGCCCACCAACTCTCAGACCCCATCATCTTCGCCGCCCTGTTCTTTCCACATGTACCAACCCAAAACTCCATTACCAGCCAACCTCCCCCACACCCACCTCCTCGTGCATAACCGCCAGTTTGTCCTTGAGCGCCATCATCTCGTCGGCCTCCTCCTCAGCCGCCTGACGCGCACGCTCACGCTTGCTGGCGCTCTTCAGACCGTGCTTCTGCGCCAAGAGCAATGCAGGCCAGGCAGCAACGGCATGAGGATGGGCATGGGTTCAGCCTCCGCCAAATGAACTACATGCCAGTCATAACACCAGCAGAATAACGGGCTTCCCCAACATAACCCGAAGTATCATGGCAAAGGTTGACGTGGCACCAACAGCCTAGAACAACAAGCAGCACAGCCCAACTCGTGCACCCACATGTCACTAGTCACGAGCCAAGCTCTGCTACCAGCCCAGCAGTACCAGCCCAGCACCTCAGCCCCAGCGGCAAGATATGCACCAGCGGCCCACCTGCATTGCTGCGTCCACCATCTTGCGGTGCTTGAGCTGCCTGATCTTCTCAAAATCTTCCTCGGTGAGGATGCGACCCCACTCTAAAGGCACCCCCTCGCCGTCAGCCGCTGCCGCCGCACCCTGCTGCTCCCGCTCGCCCCCGCCTGCCTTGGCTGCTGCCAGTTGGCGCTTCAGCTGCAGGATGCTGCCTGCCTGCGGCGCCTTGCGTGGCAGCGGCGCAGAGGCAGCCGTGGCCGCCGCAGACCGTTTTCTCCGCCGCTCATGCTCATCACCGCTGCCTTCCTCCTCCGCCTCTGCCTTGTCCTCTCCGTCGCTGCCGCTGCTACTGCCCTCCTCCTGCCCCTCCTCCTCCTCCTCTTCATCGCCAGATTCCTCCCCAGAACCAGACTCAAGTTGCAAGTCGTCCCCATCAAGCCCCTCCTCAACCCCACTGCCGCTGCCGCCCTCATCATCCGAGCTCCAGCCCTCACTGCCGCTGCCACCATCCTCCTCCTCCACCTCACTGTCGTCTTCACTCAAGCCGGCACCAACATCCGCTGCATGCTCACCCTCCTCTCCATGCTCTCCCTCCTCCCCACCGCTGCCAAGCTCTCCAACGCTGCCGCTGCCGCTGACTTCCTCCTCTCCATCCTCGCTGCCCTCCCCCTCCTCTTCTCCATCCCCCTCGCTCTCGCTAATCAGCTCGCCGTCACTGTTGAACCGCCCCTCACGCAGCGCCTCCTCCAACAAATCCGCACCCTCAACACGGGTGGCAATCTGCACAGCATGCAGCGGAATTCCGTGTCAGCTACACACGTGTGCCTCAGAAACAGGAGCAGGGCGGCAAGCCATGCATGCCACCTGTGGAGGCTGGCCAACGGCGGCTGCAACAGGATTCGGTGGACACCCAGTAGAGCTTGCCAATTCCCACACCTTGCAATGGAGAAGGATTCTGTTGTACGCATCAGCTCAGCTTACTTACCCATAGCCTATATATGCCGTACATGGCAGGGCGCACACTGCAACAAAACGCACCTGCGCCGCGCCGTACTGCATGGGGCGTGCCGCCACGTCAGCGCCCCGTCCCCGGTCCCTCTTCTCAAGCATGCTGGGGGCCAGCTCCCTGCAACCCAACGGGCTAGCCAGCAAGGTATGTGCTCAGACACAACGTTATAGAGCAAGCAGAAAGCAAAGAGCGTGCTATTTGGCAGCCTACAGCTGGATTCCCAACTTTACAAGTCGTAAGCATCCGACTGCCCGCTGCCATCCAGCTTTTCCTGCCTTGCCACTAGCGACAACTTTGTTTTAGGGGGAGGATATGGTTTGTTCCTTGTTGCCCGCCCGCCCGCTCGCGTGCGCCCGCCCGTCCCCCCCCCCCTTCCACACACACACACACCTGAACAGGCCGATAAGGCTGCGTGCCGCTGCCGACACCTCCTTCTCCCGGAACTTCTTGTAGGCGGTGAGGTCCTGCAAGCAGACAGGTGAAAGCAAGACACGGGGTTGAGAGCAAAACACCAGTTGCTGGCTGATGGTGGTGTTCAATGGCCAATCACTGATAGGAAAAGGGCCGAGACGTATAGAGCGATAGCGCCTTGTCTTGTTTTACTGCTGGTTTTCTAGCAGCAGCCCCGGCTTGCTTACCTGCAGAAGCTCAGGCGTCATAACCAGCGGGCAGCGCACGCAGATCTCCCGCACAGTTTTCAGCCCAATGGTCATCACCTCGGGCCGAGCCCTGCATGTGGTAGCCATCAAGCGACAGCAGATTGTTGCGGCAACAACCAAACAGCAGCAGCAGCAGTGGCTTGGGTATGGCTGTGGATATAACTCAGCGGGTTGCAAGCTCATCATGTTTACCCAGAGAGGCAGCACAAACCATGGTCCCATGCCCATTTGCTGTCCCACATGCCCCAGCCACCACCCCACCCCGTGCACACTGCCCTGCCCGCAAGCACCCACCTGTCATGCACAAACTGGTCCACCAACTGGCGCAGCACTGGCGCCAGGGTCTCAGGGGGCACCACCTCGTGGCATGCCTGACGGGGAGAGGCCAGGGGGAAGGGAGCGGCGAGAGGTGAGGATGAAATGCAGCCCAGAAGGAGACGCGCAAGGCAAACGGGCAGGTGTCATAGCATGTTAGTCACAAGTCAGCGGGGCCTGGAGCCTTTCAGGGATAAAGTAATCTGGAGCTGGGCCAGAAGCCGGGGGGGCACTTCACCCCGAGTGGGTAGATAATGCAAACCCCACTCTGTAACTGCTGCTGGGGCCAAGTGGGGCTACATGCTGGGGAGGGGAGCTGTAAGCCAGGCGTCACCTGCACCAGCGCCGCCAGGATGACGGTGACGTCCCGCTGACTGGGTGCAATGTACTTCTGCAGGAGGGCGGTACAGGCAGGGGGTATGGTAGAAGATCAGCGACAAGGAAATGTCACTCAGTCCAGAAGCGCTGCCGCTTGCATATGCATGTTGTAACACTTGCATGGGTGCGCAGCACTATGCATGGGAAGTCCATACGCGACACACCAAACAAGATATCAACCCATCAAACAGCTCCAGCACCTGAATGAGGTGGATGTGCTGCTGCTAGCCACACACCAGCACCCCACCTGTAGGAAGGGGTAGAAGTTGAGGAGCAGCAGCTTGTGAACGCCGACCGCCCGCGACACCACGTTGAGTATGGCGATGCGCGTCTCAAACCGCTCCCGCCCACTCTGCAGCCGCTTGAACAGCTTCTCCGCAAAGCCCTGTGGCATGCGGGGTGAGCAGAACAGCGCTGAAAGAGCAGTTACAAGAGAAGCATGTTGGAAAACGCCGCACCAAACGTGAGGTGCAAGGGCAGGGTGAAGGTGCACAGTATTCTCTTGAACAGGCAGAGCAGCTGCGCAGGCAACAAAGAGAACTGCCCAAGCAGCTGTCTCGATGGGACTGTTTGTTGCATGCTTAGTTGCGCGGATGCCTTGCATACCAAGCAATCAATGCTTGGCATCACTGCAGGCAAGTGATGCCACGCACACGGCAGTTGGGGGTCCTGTGCCGGGCAATTGCCGCCTGGACACCGCACCATTAGCCTCCGCACCACACCCCTCCACTTCCAACTTCAACCCACCTGCGGGTCATGCAGCAGCTGCAGCGCCGCGAAGCTCTCTTGTCGTGAACCATCCTCCCGCCGCGCCTGCCGCTTCACCGCTGCCTGCACACGCTTCAGCTTCTTCTGCAGACGGCGCACAACATCGACAGAAGGCAGTGGGATGGGCAGCCAGCCAGGCACGCGAGCAGCTACACTACTGCCCATGCCTCTTGCTGCCGTGCAGCCTGCCAGCCTGCGGAATGCTTTGCACACCACCGGTTTTGTGTAAACTTTTTACGCATCATAATAAACTCCTTGCCTGCTTTTTCTTCTTGCTGGAGGTGGTTCCCTTGTGGAAGGCGGAGTAGATGTCCTCCCTGCTAGGCCCCGCCACCACAGGCTTGTCCTCAGCATCGCTGTCACTACCTGCACAGCACATGGGCGTGCACAAGGCCAGCCCCAGTGGAGCCTCTTGACATGCAGCCCACTCTGTAGCAGTACTTTGACGCAGGACACTGGGCTGGCCCCCCTTACTGAAATTAATGGATGATGCGCCCAGCACGCCCCCAGTTTAATCCTGCAGCGTACAACACCAGTCAGCTACCGCACAGCTGCACCACCACGACATCACAACACACACACCAGCATCCAGCCCCACGCACCGTCTTCCTTGCCCTCCTCCACTGCGTCTTGCCCCAGGAAGAACTTGAGGGTGGCCAGCATGATGCGGGAGCTCTTGTGCAGCGTGGCGGCGGCAATGACGTTTACGGTGCGGGCGTCCCGCCACACATGGCGCCGCCACATCTCAGTCAGCACAGCCAGGCCCTTCTTGGCGGCGCCCTCATGCTCGTCCTGGATCACGCTGCAGGTGCAGGTGGCGGGTGGCGGGTGGGAGGGCGCGGGGGTGTGCAGGATGCTGGGACGGGCCCACAACAACCAACGGAAGCGGCATGCAGCGTAGATTACACTGGGTTGATTGATTATTGGACACAAAAGGACACAAAAGAACACGGTAATGAGACCAGCACATAATCAACCAATGCAATACCACCCACCTGTACATGAAGTTCTGCACTGCACGGTTGAGGCGTTCGTTGCGCTGCCGCTTGTTGCTGTTCTTGATGTCGGCGGTGATGTGGCGGAACACAAGCTGTCGCAGCGCCTTGTCTTGCACGCGGAAGAGGCGGAAGAGCAGCGGCAGCAGCGCAGTGGGGGCCAACTGCTGGCGGTTGCGCAGCAGGATCAGCGCCTTCACGAGGGTCTGCTCGGGAAGTGGGTTGGGGTGGGGGCGAAGGGGGAAAGGTGGAGGGAGTGGTGGTGGTTGTGGTGGTGTAGTGTGTGTGTGTGTTTTTGGGGGGGCAGGGATGCATGGACGTAACAAACTTGGCCGGTGGCGGCTGACAAGGCGGTGAGTGCCCGGTGGTACAGCAGCAAAAACTGCCCAACAGCTCTGTCTTTCAAGAACTGGCGGTGCTGGAGATGTTGCCAGACAGTCACAAGCAGCACGCTGTACACTCCATCCCTTGTGTGCTTCAAGACAACCACAATGGCTCCATGCTGTGCTGCCGCCGGTATTAATGCCACATCCACGCGGCATGCGCACCTGTCTGAGCGAAGGATCCAGCACAGCGTGGTGCTTCTCCAGCAGATCCATCAGCTCGCCTGCAAAGCTGGCGGTGTCCTGGGGGTAGCTATTCGACACCTGCAGGTGCACACGTTATGACAGGCAAATGATGGGCTGGCAAGGCAGGCGAGCGTCAGCAACAAACAATGCTACCAGGCTGGCCAACACCACTGATCCGCATCTCCAAGGCCTTGCTGCCCAGCAGCCTGTCGGGCCCCAATGCTGTGCTTCACCTAACAAAGCAGCTCTCTGAAGTGCCGGCAGACACCTGTCAGACATACGCTTCCAAGCGAGGCTGCCTTGCAGGCCGCATCTCTACCTGCCAACCCCCCGCAAATCCTGCCAAACACATACACAACCACATATGAACACAGCACCCACTCACAAACACCAACTCCTCACCTGTGCAATGAAGTTGACCAGATCCCCAAAATCGCCGGCTTGCTGGTCGGGCTTGAGCAGGAAGAGCGCCAGACATGCCTTGTAGTGCCGCCATTGCAGCGCAAACTCGTCAGAATAGCCTGCCGGGTCGCGTTTGATGTTGCCCTGCATGATTTGCATCGGGCATGATTTGCATCGGGAAAAGAAGCTAGCAGCAGGATGATAAATGATGCAAGGAGCTGGCACCCTGGGGGACAACTGGTACGTGTGCATGCAGGTGGGTGTCTGCTGCCTGGGCAGCGGAGCGGCAGCACTGGCGGCACTGGCGGCAGCGGCTGCTCAGCTGTGCTCTGGCGGCGGCTAGCCTTTACGATCATGCGCACTCTAGTTTCGTACCGTAGTGTTATGGTGGCAACCGGGCAGGCCGCTGCCGCTCAATATGCAGCAAAACCGCACCTGCAGGGAGAGCAGGTCGGCCCCCGAAACCGACATAACTTTTGTCTTGCGCTGTTAACCGCGGGAAAGTTTACAGGAGCCCCAGTTTTGAGCGCCCGCCAGCCGCCAAGATGTTGCGCGCTGCATGCACTGATGTGGGTCCCCTTTGGCCCCTAAACAATACATAAGCTCGTCAAACATCTAAAGGAAAAGACGATGCATATACCAGAGGCTCCTGGCGGTCCAGTCGTTGGTTTTGTGCGCCCAAACTTTCTTTCACGTCTTTTGGCCAAACCAGGGGGTGGATTTACCCTTCCCGATTGGATTCATTTGAAAATAGTACACAAATTGTCTGCAAACACTCACAAAGGCGAACGGGCACCGGGACATGCCCAACCCGCAGCAGAGCGCTCACGCAAGGAGGCAGGCGCAGCAGCAGGTCAGCACAGTCGCAGGTGAGCGGGCGTCAGCTGTAGTCGGCCCAAACGTCCCAGCAGGGGAGCTGGATCACCGGACCAGTTTGCGCTTCACCCGTGGGCTTGCAGGCAATTTGCAGAAGACCGTTGAGGCAGATCTCGCACGGTACAACGCTCAAAAAGGTTTGGACGCTGCAGACTCACTGCGGCTGCCTCGTCGGCACTAGCGCCCCGCCGGTTCCGTTTGTCTGCCAGTTCTCACCTGCTGCACTCGCTGTTGAAATCTGCCGCAGCTGCGCTGGAGGCGACGCTTACCAGCCTGCGCTCTAAACTGGCTGACATAGAGTCTGACAAGTGCGTCATAGGTTCATGCTTGCAAAAAGTTTACTTTTCACGCCTTCATCCTGCCCTTACGAGGTTGCCAGCCAGCCCAAACCACCAGCCTGCTTGTGCCTGACTCTGCTCTGCTGCCGCCAAGTATCTGCAGCTGGATGTACGAGGCGCCACGGTACAGCTATCATTGATCGCAGCGGCCCACGCACGTTGCCTTCAGCAGTCCCCAGGCCTGCAAAGAGCGAGGCAGGCGCATTTTGACCAAGGCCGGCACCCCCTGATGAGCCGCCAGTGAGCGGCGGCCTCGCACCACAACAAGCAGCGCAGTCAGCCCAATGGCAGACAGCAGCCTCAACTTTCAACCCATGAACGAGCGGCGTGAGTGGGCCGACCTGCAGCCGCTGCCGCCGCCCGCTACCCCCGAGTCCGTGGTGGAGATTGGGCGTGATGCGCTGCTCGGTGACCTCATGGATTATTTCTGGGCGGCGGTAGCTCATAATGAGTTCAGGTGGACCCACCAACGGCTGGTACTATGTTTGGAGGGTGGCAGGGGACATTGTGTGCGACTGTGAGGCCAGCCAGGCACCCGTTGCACTGATCCACCCCTTCACCTCACCTGCTGTTTCGCTTTATTGGGTGCCAACTTCCCCCACCCTGCTTTTTTTGGAACAACTTGCTTGGGTGGGTATCAGGCCTACTGCTCAACCCTACCAATTGTTTTCTTTTTACAGTGAGCGGGTGCTAAACCTGACTGGCGAGATCATTCGCGACCTCAACTCCTCCAACTACTCCGTGTGGGAGTGGCGGTGGCGATGTGTGCAGGTAGGCGATAGGGACGGGTGTTGCTTACGCTTGCTGTGAACTGCGCGTGGATGCTCACCGAAGAAAAAGGTCGACTATGATATGTGGTCGGGTATGGCTGGCTGATGCTGCAGTCTTACTTGAAAAACCGTTGTAATTGGTGCTCATGGCTGCCTTGTGCACCCAGCGCAGGCCCTGGGCGGTGTGCAGGCACATGCCGCAGAGGAGAAGGCGCTGATGCGGTCTGTGGCGACTGCCAACCCCAAAAACTACCAGTTGTGGAACTATCGGCGGCGCGTTGCGCTTGCGCTGGGCTCAACGCAGGCTGAAGAGGTGCGGTGGGGTTGCTGCCATACTGGAATGAACAACCTCGTCTGGCTGTAGGATCATGGTCTCTGGTTCACACCTGATCCTTCGCCACTCATGGGGAGTTTGAACTTGCTTGGCCCTCTACCAGGAGATCTGGCTGATCCTGGTTTGCCTTCATATGCTCCAACCCCTTTCCCATTCCGCAGTCGTGCTGCCAACCTGCAAACCTGCAACCCACCAAGATTTGTTATTGCAATGCAGGAACTGGATTTTTCAGCGGCCTGCCTGACCCACGATGCCAAGAACTACCACGCCTGGGCGCACCGCCAGGCCGTGCTGCTGGCTTTGGGCACCCCTGCACTGTGGTCTGCTGAGCTGGGGTACACCGAGCGTCTGCTGCGCGATGATGTGCGCAACAACTCGGGTGGGTGGCTGCACTCAGGCCTGCAACCTGTGAGGCTCGTTGTGCGAGGTTGCGAGGTTGTTTGTTCGCCTGGTTCTTCATTACGTTTGGTGCTGGCCGGTTGTGGCTGGAGCAATGGATTCTGGCTGGCTCCTCGCTCCACTTCCTTTTCTAACGCCTGGTCATTGAAAGTATCAGCTAACCCAGCGTGGCCCAGATGAATGACTCGGCCATCTTAAACTCTGGCAGGTTGCTGCTCGTTTACAAGTTGAGAGCCTCCTCACACGCGCACATGTACATGGCTCACCTGCCCCGCAGCCTGGAACCAGCGCATCTTTGTGCTTCGCAACGCGCCTCCCTCTGCTGTGGGGCCACCACACGAGGTGTATGACCGGGAGGTAGACTTTGCTGCCGCCATGCTGCGCCTGGCGCCGCACAACGAGAGCGCATGGGAGGCGCTGCGTGGGTTGGCAACTGCGGCAGCACCCAAAGGGCCTGGAGCAGTTGCAGAGGAGGTCGGAGCGGCATCAGCCGCGGCAGCCGAGGGGGCGCTGGGGCTGAGCCCTCCGCCTGATGCTCTGGCAGCCGACCCGCGGTATATAGAGCTGTGCCGGGAGGTGCTGGATGCTGCCCCTGGTTGCGCCCCCGCGCTCAGCCTGCTGGCGGACGTGTTCCTAGAGCAAGCAGCGCTGCTGGAGGCGGCGGCGAGAGCAGCAACGGCGACAGCAGCGGGGGCAAGTAGCAGCGCATCTGGAATGCCGGCAGTGGATGCCCGGGCTGCGGCAGTTGGTGCCGTGACAGCACGGCGGCTGGCACGCCAGTTGTTGGAGCGGCAGGCGGTGGCCGACCCCATCAAGCGCCCCTACCTGCGGTTGGAGCTGGCTGCTCTGGGATCCAGCTTGGAGGGTCGCTGAGCTCTGATCTTGCTTGCGCTTACTTTCATTGCCTGCTACATTGCTACATTGCCTGCCTGTTACGTGAATATGGGGATGGTCGTAAATTTGTTAGCTACCGCTGCTTGCCCGTCGCTCGTGCCATATACCCAACTTGCTGCAGAATTCATAACTTTGTTCCTGTAAAACTCCCATTCTGCTCACTTCATCAATACTCTGCCACCCAACATCTTGGCTCGTCGCTTGCTCATGCTGGTTTGATGCATGCCGTGTGGCGCATCAGCAGAAGGGTTGGTCAAAGATGCGTTCATACCCAGCTTCCTATTTCTTGTTGCTGAGCCCCCCATGGTGTGCAGGATGCTGACCGTCTATAGGGTTTAGATACCAGGTTGTCAGCGGTACCAGAGTAAGCGTTGTGACAACCGCCCTGACTGGTGGTGGCTTGAGGAAGGCGGCTCCTGGCTGCCTGCGGCCATGGCTTCATGAACGTGGCTCCAGGTGGGGCTTGGCTACACACAAGAGGGTGCATTGGCCGAGGGTAGATGTGAAGGGGCCAAAACGGTATTATCACATGGTGGAGTGGGTGGGGGTTTGGGAATGTAGCGCATGCCGGCCCTATTGTTGCAGCAGCAGGCACGGCACTGTTGACGGGAGCCGCCGAAGTTTGCTCTGGCCACCGACCGACGCAATCAGATAGTCAAACTGCCAGCACGCGTGTGTGGACGATGGGTGTGATGGGTGTGGTGTGGGTGGCTGGGTGGAAGGAGTTTTTTGGGTGCGGTGGGGGT
>JAAMXP010002505.1:0-10901 GCA_019693395.1 Ettlia oleoabundans | reverse complement strand
GGATAGGGGCGGCGCAAAGGAAGCAAGCAGTTGTTGCAGCTTCAGGGACGCCATACATATTTGGAAACTGGCAAATACAAGCAAGGTGTGCTGGTAGGTGCTGTGCTTGTGTTGATTGCTGAAGAACGCGTATTGCCTTCTCAGCCTGCCAACGTTTTGGTTTGCCGTTTCCCTGCAGCTGCAGCCGGGCAGCATCCTGGCCTTCTACCGTATGCCTGATGGCGGTCTGGTGAGTTGATTAGGCGGCTGGGTGGGGATGCGGGTGCGGTGGTGGTGGTGGTGGTGGTGGGTGGGTGGTGGTGGTGTGTGTGTGGGGGCTCCTGGTAAGGGTGACTGTCTTCCCTTTCTGCAAGCTTACTTGTCTGCCTGCCTGCCTGCCTGCCTCGCCTCGCCTCCCTGCATTGCCTGCATCTTGCCAGGAACTGCTGTCTCACCTTATAGCTGCTTTTCCAGCTCACCAGACGACAGTGTATGATTTTTGATATTCTGGTCCCTTGTGGGACAGCCCTTTCAGTGATGCACCGACGTACTGCTACATGTTCCCTTGCTGCTGTACTGCTGTACTGCAGCTGGTGGACCCGTACTGCCTGGAGACGTACTTCAGGGCTGTGTGAGGGCCTGGGAGCGGCCAGAACGGATGGCCGCCAGCGGCAGCAGCGGCAGCGGCAGCAGCAGGCACTCCAGAAAGTTTACGACGATCAAGCGCTGACTGCCGCTCCCAACCGTCCTTCAGAGCAGCAGTCCGCAGCAGCGGCAGGCTGCGGCATGCTGTGTGCTGTGCTGTGCTGTGCTGTGCTGTGCTGTGCTGTGCTGCGCTGCGCTGTGTGCTGCATATTGCCGTCTGTGCACATATGTGCCGGCTGGGGGTGCACTGGCACTTGGCTGTCAAACGTCAATGTGCTGCGCAGCACACATTGTTGTTGTTTGCGTGCGAGCTTGGGTGGGCAGGTATGCTACCAGCGCCTGGCTGGTTGCTACGAGCAGCACAGCTGGCAGCAGATTGGCCTTGGGCAGTGCACGTGCATGCACGGTACCTCATCACACACTGCATGACATTAGCAGTCGCAGAGGGAAAGCTGTCGCTTCAACCCTGCCTACGCTTGCCTTCTCTGCCAAACTGCCAGATCTATATGAACAGATCTATATGTGATTTACTTTATGTTTTAACTGCTAGATTTGGCGTGTTACAACACAATCTAGCTAGGGTGTAGAGAGCAGGGGATGCCATCAGGAGGCCAGCAGGCATGCAGGCAGACAGGCAGGCAGCGCCATGCGCCAAGGGCGATGGGAAAACAAAGATCAGTGCTGGTGCCTCAAAAACAGGAAAATACAGCAAATGCCTCACTGCTATGTATCTTCTCATTCAGGGCGAATGCAGGGCAAGCAAGGCATGGGTTTCCAGAGAGGCTTGCTGGTGCAAATATATGCTTTAAAAATGCGTGGGCAAAGGCTGTTGCTGCCTGCCTCAAGCTCGGATGCAAAGGGTGTTACTATCACCGCCGGCTTTTAAAGCGCTTACGCGAACAGAGCGGTGTTGTACAGCTTCTCGTACACCATGAGAGCCGCAAAGCCCACCATGGCAGCGCGGCCAGCATTCAGGCGCAGCTCAGGGGGGAAAGGAGAGGCCTGGGGGTTGCCGCTGATGGGCTGCCTGTCAGTGCCAAAGCGCTCTGCACAGCGGAGGTGGGAGGGTGGGTCGGGAGTCAGGTCAGGAGGAAGTTTCATGCCAGCCTGCTGGAAAACGTTGCATCGCAACTGACTTTGCAGCCGGACCCTAAGAAATACAGCACAGCAGAATGACGGCAGGAATCTGCTGCAACCACCAAAACCCTACGCAGCACAGAACACTGGAAAAAAGGCGGGGAGCTGCTGCAACTTTTGGTGTGCTTGGGCAGGCACAATTGGCTGTTAGGATGTAAGAAGAGCCACAAGTAGGGCTCACCAGAGCTGGTGATGGCGATGAAGAACAGCACCACTGCAAAGAAGAGGGGCTTGGCCCATGGGTAGCCGGGGGAGGAGCCAAACAGCTGGTCAAAGGCGGAGGTGCCCACCACCTTCTCAGCAATGAAGGCGGAGATCAGGCCGGCGATGGCAGCGCGGCCGTTGGACACTTCCTGGGTGCGGGTCCACTGTGCGGGGTTGATGGACTGCGGGGCAGAGGAAAGGGGGAAGGAAGGAGCAAAACAGCATTGGTGGGCAGCAGGGCAGAGGAGAGACGGGGAGGAGAAAAAAGTGTTATGTACTTCGGATGTGCAGTCCGTGTGCGATCCTAAGGTGATGTTATTGCAAATTGCAAGGATACGCATGACAAAGAACGGGAGGGTTGGATTCCCACGCTGCAACATGAGGAGAAATAGCATGCCAGGTAGGAAATGCAGAATTGCCGCCGCCGCTAGCGCCAGCACCGCCCCAAACTGCGGCAAGTGCTGCCGCATGCAAACACTCACCGGGTCCTTGGCCTTCTCGTCGTTGGCGGAGGAGAACTTCTTCTCAGCGCGGACGGGTGCCTGCAAGCAATCAGGCGGGGGGGGCCACCACAATAAGAGTCCAACAGAAGTTGGGGTGGGCAGGCAGACAGCTGCTGATGTACAAGGACAGCTTCTGCCGCTGGTTAGCAAGGTGCCAGTTTGCTTGCAGCGGCTGCAGGTGTCCCGGTTGGTCGACCCCCGGCTGTCTAGGTAATAATCGCTGCAGAAAGGCAGGCTGATCGGGGTTGGGGGCAGGCTCGTTGCCTGGGCAGTGCATGGGCTGGCCAGCACCGCTGCAATGTGGTGCACGGGCTCCACTCACCAGACGGGCGGGGCGACGGGCCGCGACGCGCTGCTGGGTGTTGGCGTTGCGTGCCAGGGAGACGCCGCGGAAGGCAGTGCAGGAGGGAGCCAGTGCCGCGATCATGGTGTGTTGTGGTGATGTGGTGTTCAGCAAGTGTGGGTGTATGAGAACGTAGCAAACTTGTGGTTGAGTGGGCAGAACAAGTGGAGCAATGGTGAAAACGGGGGCCTGGGGAGGGTTATATACCCCAGGCCCCTCGCAGGAGCTGGAATAAACACCAAGAAGCTACATGCTACTTACGTGGAACTTGCATGCAAGGAATGTGCTGCCATGCCCATTCGTTCATCTGTTGCGTTCTCAGCTGACACGTCACCTGGCTGCCCGACAGAAGTCACACAGTGCTACGCTTACTGGCATTGCCATCTTGAATTATCTGTGTCGATTGCGCCGTTGAGTGCGTTAGGCGCTTCAGTGCAGCAACAACATTCGCAGGTCGGCAGGGCAAGCACATGCATGCCTTGGCAGGGCCCTGCCAGGTACCCTCCCATTGGCGTGCCTTATTACTCTTCAACAAAGGTTCAAAAGCCCCTCGCAACCACGATGGGAAGGGCAGCTGACGGGATGACAACGTTTTGCCGATTTGGCGCGACAGGTGCTGCCGCCGCTTCCGCCTCTTCTGCACTGCACACGTCAAAGGGCCTTTAGTGAGTTAAAACCAACCTGCTCATGATGCCTGGTTGTTTAGGCTCCTTATCCGATCCAGCAGTTGGTATACACTGATTTCTCGTTGTTCACGCACCAGCCATGCATGACACCAGTGTGATGTTTCACCGCACAGAGTGGTATGGAAGAAACCGGTGCTAGCACCGGTGCTGCAGCAGCCTGCGCAGTCCAGCCCAACGCCCACGGCAGCCACAATGAAGGGCAGTCCAGCAGACATAAATTGCATGGTGCGCACGTCGGGGCACCATTTTCAAGTTGCAACCCGCGGCGGCCAGGAACCATGCGCAGAAACAAAGCACGCACAAACACACAAGGGAAGCGTGAACCTGGGTTCCCGCGCATAGCAACGGCTTCGGAGCACAACAGATATAACACCAGGGCAGAGGGGAGTGTGGCGTGTTGATGGCGCCCTGAAGCCGTACCTCCCTACAACCCTCAAATGGACGCCCGCAGGGCCTCACTCGTGCATGCCGACTGATACCCTCGATCTATGACCCGCCAGTATTGACCACAGATTACTGTTGCTGACTGCTTGATGGCTGCCTTGCATGAAGCCTGCCAAAGACACCACTTTGAGGTGGCGCAAGGGCAACAACAATGCGAGCTGTGCAGCATTTTGCAGCAGTGAATGGCAGCAGGACAATGCAGGGGGCTGATGCTGTGTGGAACAGAGGAGGGTGGCCTGGCTGCTGCTGGGGACATCGCGGCAGGATTTGGGGGCAGGGAGGATGCGTGGACAGGGCCTGCCAGCCATGACCGCCAGCAGCCTGTTCCTCGTGTTTCAAGTGTGATGCGTTCTATTTGAATGAATCAACAGGCGCTGCTGGCTGAGCCAGTGAAGGGAGTGAAAACTCCAGCACTCACCATCTGACACCAGTAGATTTTCCCCACGCTGTACTAATATGGGTGCTGCCGCCGCGCCGCTGCCAGTGCCGCTGACAAGTGCGGTGGCAAAAGCCCTCTAATGGAGGAAGGCGTTCCCCGCGCGGCTGCGCCGATGCAGCCGCACCATGGCTGCTACTATCAGTGTCACTGCGTGCAGCTGCGAGGGAGGCGGGGTTTCGAAGATGGGGTTGTCAGCGGCACCGGGAGGACCTCAGCCAGAATGCCCGCTGCAGGTTTTGTGCACAATGCCACAACGCACAAAGGAACGCAGGCTGCTACGCCGCCCACGGTTTCCGGGGCCGTGCTGAGCATGCTGAAGCAGCCCCTATTTGACGCTGAATAGGTTACGCCGTATTTACCTTCTGCCAAGCAGGCTGGTTGGCAGGATTTTCACCGTTCTCGGTTAGAATGGGCAAGTCACAGAGTCTACGTTTTTATATAAACGCCCCTTATGTAAACACCCTTGATTAGTTTGTGTGTCATTCTACCTCAACAACACCAAACCCGTCAGGCGACAACTATTTGCAAAGTCTACACATCTTTTTCCTGCCAGTATGTTCAATGTTGCCAATTACAACTCCCAGGCTTAAGGAAACCGAGGTAAGCTCTTAAGGAGACAGGCAGGCCAAGAAAAAATGGTTCAGTGCTCAGCCCGCAATTGAAAAAGCACAAACAATTATTCTGTATTTCCTCATGCACAGGCGAGTTGCATCAAGGCGTACATTTGTACACAACTGTAGGGTACATGCTTACAAATCTGCTCCAGTAAAGCTGTTTTTTCCACCCTAAGCTTACGCAAAGAAGGCGGTGTTGTAGAGCTTCTCATACACCATGAGGGCCGCAAAGCCCACCATGGCGGCACGGCCGGCGTTCAGGCGCAGCTCAGGGGGGAAGGGGGAGGCCTGGGGGTTGCCGCTGATGGGCTGCCTGTCAGTGCCAAAGCGCTCTGCACAGCGGAGGCAAGGAGGATGGGATGAGCGGAAACGTGTCACCAACGGCCAAGGACAAAAGGCTAGGACGGCCTCCAACCCGCTAACCATCAGTGACGCAAAGGTCAAAATCACACAGTATCTGCAACACTACATACAAAAACCACACAGCACGCTGCAACACTACATACAAAATATAAAATCCGGGAGAGATATATGACTCACCACTGCTGGTGACAGCAATGAAGAACAGCACCACTGCAAAGAAGAGGGGCTTGGCCCATGGGTAGCCGGGGGAGGAGCCAAACAGCTGGTCAAAGGCGGAGGTGCCCACCACCTTCTCAGCAATGAAGGCGGAGATCAGGCCAGCAATGGCAGCACGGCCGTTGGACACCTCCTGGGTGCGGGTCCACTGTGCGGGGTTGATGGACTGCGGGGCAGAAGAAAGCAGAAATGAACGAGTTGATAGAGTGATGACAGCAAAGGGGGTGGGAAAGCCGAGGAGCAAACACGATCAATGGACCCGAGGAAAGGGGAGTGAATCCAACTTACGGAGCATTGTCGGAAAGGCTGGCAAAGCAAAGAGGGGCACATCCTGAGGCTGCAACGCATGCAGAACTGACAGCAGGATGGGGGGGGGGGGTGTCACCACCGCACCACCTCTTTTGACTGGCTACCATTCTGCTTGCAAACACTCACCGGGTCCTTTGCCTTCTCGTCGTTGGCGGAGGAGTAGTCGTTCTTCTCGGCGCGGACGGGTGCCTGCAGGCAATCAGGAAAGGGCGGCCGCAATAAACAGAATTGCCAGTACGACAGCTGCTGGGTTACAACGACAGCTTCTGCTGCCAGTTTGCAAGAAATGCTGCTTGCAAGGGCTGCGGGTGCCCGGCTTGATCCACCCCGCCTCAATAAAGGCTATAAACCCACTACAGGAAGGCAGGCCGACTGGGGCTGGGGGCTGGGGGCGTGTGAGACATAGCTGGCCAGCCCAGTGCCCAGCCCATGCCTATGCCAGTCTTGCTGCAGGGCTACACTCACCAGGCGGACGGGGCGGCGGGCTGCGACGCGCTGCTGGGTGTTGGCGTTGCGAGCCAGGGAAACGCCGCGGAAGGCAGTGCAGGAGGGAGCCAGTGCCGCGATCATGGTGTGTTGTGGTGTTGCAGCAAGTGTGTGTATGCGTGGGCAGAAGCTTGTATCGATTGGGTAGGTAGAGCAAAGCGGAGAACTGCTGCAACGGGGGCTCGGGTAGGTTTATATACCAAGCCCCCTTGCAGCCGCTGGAAAAATCAGCTAGGCAGCTACATCATACTTGCATGGAACTTGCACGCAATCAACAAATTAATGCTGCCTCATCCTCCACCATTCATCCTCCGCCTGACATGTCAGCAGCTGCCCGACAGGAGCCGTTCACTGTTGCGCCACTGAGTGCTTCACACCTTGGAATAATATTGTGAGCTTCTTCTTTGATAGTCAATCGCCCGGTTGAGCAGCATTACTCAAAGGCACCGTGCCGTTCTGGTCAGGCCAGCTGCCACATGCCATGGCAGGGCCCTGCAAAGTACCCTCCTCTTGGCGGGTCTGCAAACCTCATCAAATGAAAGAGCGTTACACCACAGCATCAACATGGGTTACACAAGGGCGGTGCTCCCAAGTGACTGGCTATAACCTGGCGCCCATAGGCCTGGTCAATCTTATGGCGGTGCTGCTGCTGCCGCCTTAGGAGTTCATGCAGCACCCAGGAATAGACAAAGCGGGTTGGCGGGCTGTCTGCGAGCCTAAAGTCCCTGTAAATGGGGTCAGGCTGTGATGACAAGGGAGCAAGGGAATGGGCAACCAAACAGGCAAAAGTGCAGATGCGGAACCAAACATGCTCGCAGATTTTACACCCATGCTTGAGCCATCACAGGCTTGCACACGAGGGCACGCATGAGGTCACACACGGCTACACACGACCTTGTCAAGCAACACTGCGTGGCGGCACAACTACAATGTGTTACGATAAGCGCATACTTACTCCTGAAGAATGGATGCAGATGAAAGGGAGCTCACAGTGATGCACGAAAGGAAAAGGCAAGAACGGTTGAAGGGTGGCCTCTAGAGCCCTAGCTGTCATGTGCAGTGCCAAAACACACGGTTACAGGGCGCTGCGGCCTCCGGCTGCTGCTCTGTCCACCTTGAGGCAGCGGCTGGGCACCACCTTGATGCCGGCTGCTGCCACCTTCTCCTCAAACTCGGGGTGGCTGCACCGGAGACAGGGGGGGAGTGGGATGGAGTCAATAAAGTACCGAGCGTGGGTCTGAGGCGAAGTACCAGTCATGAACTCACAGCTCCCCATCAAAGTGTGAGCGAAAGGAAGCCAGGCGCCTAGCTGGTTTGAAATGAAATAGGCAGAGCGGTTGGCAGCTTACCGCACATTGTTAGCAAGGCCGGTTGCCGCACCTGATGCCACTTTGTAGCCACACACAGTCGGGCTTCAGAGCTAAGATGTCGTCCAAGTGCTGCACAAAGCAGGGTTTGAAGGTGTGGGGCAGTTGCAGCACCCGACTGCCACACCCAAGTGCGGCGCCCCACGTGCAGCATCAACCTGTACCCCCCACCTCCCAGATGCAGCGCCCACCTGCAGCACCCACTCACCAACATTTATCTGCAGCACCCACCTGTGCACCCCATCTGCAACAGCGACCTGTGCCACCCCACCTGCACCACCCAACCTGCAGCACCCACCTGCGGCAGATCCACCGGGCGGCGGAACACATCCAAGATATCCACATGCCGGTCAATCCGCTTGAGTTCCCGCACCACAGGCTTCCCCAGTATCTCCTTCACATCAGGGTAGTACACTGCAGTACAGCAGTGCATGCAGCAGGACAGGCGGTCAAAGAGGAGTAGGGTGGGTAGCGAGGCATGGCATTTTCACAGTGGGGTAAGCTGGGAGCCGGCATGGTTACAAGAAGAGCAAGGACGGGCACAGAGTGCAAGAGATCTCCGCTCTGGTCAGATGTGTGGTCGAGATCCAGCAGCTGGGCTTAGCCTGACTGCCCTGGCATGCCCTACGTCATATGTTGCCTAAGACACATGCCTCGCAGTCCTCTGCCCCTACAGACGCTGCAGCTTGGACCAAACATGCTTCACATCAAGAGCATCAAGCACCTGCTGCCAGCTTTTTTGTCTGCTAATTGCTGAAGGCCCTGCCGCCCACTTTTCAGCCTGGCAGAGACGGCGGCCACCTGCGCACCTGGCACTGGGATGATGTCCACCCCCACGCTCTGCAAGTACCTGCAGCAGGGAAGGCCAGGGGATGCCCAAGTGGATGAGTAGGTGGGGGTGGTCAGGTTCGCAGGATGAGTAACATGCGTGCCGCTTTCCAATCATCCCACTAGTTTGCACAAGGCTAGGCGCCCAGATAGCTTTTCTTGAACCACCTCGTTTAATACTGCTTACTCTGGCACAAAGAAGGCGGGCTGGCTGGCTTGCGATTCAGTCTTGATGCCCAGCACCGCCACCGTTTTGGCTTGGATGGCTATCTGTGTGTCGATGAATGTGCAGCAAGTTGAGCACCACTGTCATGCCACGGGAGAAAGGTTGCTTAAGTGACGCAAAAACGATCACAGGGCCCAGCACGTGAGCTTCAGGCACAGGGTCGAGGGGTGGCCTCACGGCAACAGCGGCAGCAGCCGGGCGGCAGCCCAGTTGACTGACTCGTCACCTTTTGCGCTTCTTGGGGTGACGTGACGATGTTCTGTGACGACATGACCGTTAATGGTCGAACACCGAGACTTCTAGTCAGGCAAGGCGACAAGGGTTTGCAGGTCAAGACCGTAGCGCCACGCACCATTGATGCTGGGCATCGCAAACCCTGCGGCACAGTTATAAATCGACACTGCATGGCGCTGCCCCAGTGCTCCCACTCACCTAAATGTGCTGGTGCCATGTAGGCGCCCTTGGACGAGAACGCCCGACAGCTTGAATGCGAGCTATCTGCAACAGGTGTATCAACCATCGAGACTGCGGGGATGGCGCAGCTGACGCGAGTTCAAGCCTTCGGTGGCCTGGCCCGCCAGCTGCGCTGCGTTTCAGCTGCAGCCAGTGGGGATGTAGTAGGTGAGGCGTGATCACGGGTAGCGCCGCACCGGCGGCGATGCTGTTTGCCCTTGACAGGAGGCGGCAGCGTGGCAAGCTGCGGTTGGGCGCCGCCGCGGTTGCCGCCAACTACTGCCGCCCTGTCGATCCATTCCTTTCTGCGCAGGCGAGATGATTTCTTACGCACGAGAACACTTCAAGGTGCAGCAGCAGCTGCTTGCCTGTCCTGCCAGCACTGTAATGAGCAGCGTGGCTTCACGCGTGGGTGGAACCATGGTGATGTCAACCGTACCACTGCGCTTGGCCCACCTTCCGGCCAGCACCCAACAACCCCCTTTCTACAGGGTAACCGAGAGCAGGCCATTGATGTGCTCAAATCGGGGCTGCAATACATGAACACAGGGCCAGATGCCGGCAGGTGGGGGGGTGGTGCATGGGGCCAGCTGCTGCTAGGATTGATGTAGTGTGCCTTGCCTGCACCATGCTTGTGCTTTCCCCACCTTAGGGGAGCTCTTGTTTCCCCACCACTTGCGGGATCTGCTTGGCACGTATCATACTCACCTTATGGGTTCTGTTCTCCGAACACTTGCAGGCTCTACCTGGCGCAGGCAGAAATCGAGGCTGACAGGAACCACTGGGTGCGTCACTCAATTTGCATGGTGTATGGATTTACAGGTTCATAGCATATGGAGTCCCTGGTTCTTAGTGCAAGGATTCCCCAAAAAAAGGACCCATGGTCAGCTGGTTGTGCCACATGACACTTGTTGAGGGCCAGCGCTAAGTGGCACCTGCTCGCCATGTCACTGTTCATTGTTTGTGCGCGACCATCTGTCACTACCTGCGCATGCACGCACATACCAGTATGAACCCCCACCCCCAAACATCCCTGCAGCCTGAAGTGACCGACTTAGCCCGCAAGGCCGCCACCGCCGCCTCCGACGCCCAGCCCAGCTCTGCGGCTCAGGCGTTGCTGATGGCTGAAGTGGAGCTGCAGGCTGAGTGCATACAAGCACGGGGGTCTCTGGCGCAGGGCAGGGACGCGGAGGCGTTCAAGGCGGCCCAGCTGGTGAGTGGTTGTATGTGGGTGGTGGTGATGTGTGGTGGTGACAAAAGGCACATGGGCGGCAACGCGGCCGCATTCAAGGCGGCACAGCTGATGAGTGGTTGGAGCAAGGGTGGAGGGTGGTCGATGGTGCAATGCAAGCTTGCAGGCCGGTTGGCGATTGTTGAGCGGGGAGCGGAGCTTACTTGTGGTTTGTGGGGTAGTTGGGCTGGCTGCCTGCGTGAGACAGACGGCGATCCTTCAAAATCGTGCCTCCACACCACACAGGCAGGCATGCCCACGCTTACAAACATGCACACAAAAACACTTCACCCCACCACCACACACACGCATACACGCAGACGCACGCGCACACACGCCCCCATATACGCACACACACGCATACACGCAGACGCACGCGCACACACGCCCCCATATACGCACACACACGCATACACGCAGACGCACAC
>JAAMXP010002502.1:5679-23302 GCA_019693395.1 Ettlia oleoabundans | reverse complement strand
GCACGGGGGAGCAGGGTACAATGGAGGCAGTGCAGTTCAAGTCTGGGTGAGGCCAGAATTGGTGGCAGTGGATGGGTGTTTGCCTAGCCAGCAGGGTTGAGGAGGAGGCAGCCCAGCCGGCTGCAGGTGCAAGGTGCCGCAGGGGAGCAGCTCCTACAGTGGACACAGATTTAGGGTGATGTAGCGTTGCCGCCGCTCACTTGCCGCGCGCCACCTCCTGGCAGATGAGCTCGATAACGGCGGTGGTCTTGCCGGTGCCGGGCGGGCCTGCAATGCATGCCACACGGCACGCCGGGAAACAGCACAGGCTGAGTTGTGGAAGTTTGTCAACCACGCTCAATGCCACATGTTGACTGGTGCATACAGGCCAAACTTGCATCGCCATTGACATTAGGCTGATGCATTAGGCTGGCAGCCTATTCGGAACGCTATATCTGTGGGTGCCCCCGCCCGCCCCCCCCTCTCGGCGCACCCCACCGTGTATCAATGCCACGTCCTGGGCTGCCAGGCCCAGGCTAATGCCCCGCTGCTGCGACTCATCTAGGCTGGCGTTAACGGGCTGCCAGGCGGGTGGCAGGCTGACAAAGCGGGGCGGGCGGCGCCCAAACAACACATCCACCAATGGTGCCGCCACGCCGCTGTTCCGAGCCTCCCCTTCCAGGCTCTACATGGCAGCGACGCTAAGTATATGTATCAGGGCCAAAAAAGGGGAATCTATCCTGTCATGCTTGGCAGCTGCCCGCAGGTATGCAACATACACGACATGCGGCACGCTAGGTTGTTGCTATGTGTGGCCCAGCAATCAGCAGGGTGCCGGCCTGCTTGAAGCTGCAGAGCCACCGCATCCGCCGCATGCTTGTTACCGTCAGCGCCGCCCGCAAGCGCTGGTACGTGACTTCGTTGGCCATCTTTTCCAGCCGCAGCGGCACATCCGTCCCCTCCTCAGGCACCTCGTCCACTGTGTTGCTAGCAGGTAGGATGCAGGCATTCAGTCAGATAGGCAGCCTCTTGGCAACGGCGGTGCGTAGTGGCAGTGTGCCGTCGCATGAGCCATGCTGGCTTCCAGGTCCAGACAACAAGGACCATAACGGTTGGCTGCCAAACTAATAGTTTGGAAGGACTCTCCCTCCATGGTCGCAAGCTGCCGAGCGGTGCTTACCTGCCACAGTGATGGCCGTGTCCCGCACTCGGTACACCACACCCTCAGCCAGAGGCGGCCCTGCACCCTCCCCCCTGCTTGGCCGTATACGCACAATGTCGTGTGGCGATAACTTGTGAGGTGGAAGCGGCTCAGAACCGCCACCCTGCAGGCAGACAGGCAAACATGAAAGCGGGCGGTCGGGTGAGAGGCAGTCAGCTAGCAGGAGCTGGACATGCGTTAGGAGTGGCAGAGTAACTGCCAGTGGTGAGCACACCAGTGCACAAGTGTTGTACCGCAAAGGATGGCAAAGGCTGGCTCACCACCGCAAGCGCTTGCTTGCCACTGTCTCCAACCAGTGCTTGCCTTGTTGTTGACTAGCGTGAGCAGCGTGCGCCCCAACAGACCGCCTTCAGCATCAGTCAGCCGCAAATTCAGCAGCGCTCTTCCCTTGGCTGCGGCAGTCTCAGGGCTGCCTGCAGCAAGCGCCTCCTCCGCCTGCATCACCGTGCTACGCTAGCCTGCTTGGACCAAAGATAGGTCACCAGGCAAAACAGGCCCTGGCAGCACATAGCCACAGGTGCAAAGCGGCATATTCAGCTGCGATAACGGCAGCACGCAGTCAACAGCCTCAAAGCATCCATTTGCACTCAGCAACCTGACCCTGGGGATTGCTTGCCTGTGCGATTTCAGCCTCCCGTTCCATCTCCAGCAATGGCAGCAGCTGCGCGACAAAATCCTCCACCGCTATCAAACCCTTGGTCCCCGGCTTTGCATCAGCGGTGCCCTTCCCTCCCATGTGTCGCCAAGCCCCCCCCTTTGCCACTCCCGCAGGCTGCCATTCCCTATTAGCAGTGGTTGTGGTGTCGCTGGCTCCAGCAAAAGCGGCAGCGGCGTCCAAGTTGAGGTGCTGCTTGATAAGCGCCGCCAGCTGGTCATCCGTCAAAGGCGGCTGTGGGTCGCCACCATTTTCCCCATTCCTGCTGCTGCTAGCACCGCCGTTGCCGCTGCTAGGGTTTTGGTTAACCTGGCTACTAATGGCACCTGTGGGCTGGCCAGGAGCGGGTGCTTCCATAGGGGTTAACTCTAGGGTGCGCCCATCTGGTACGCCCAGCGCCACACGCCTCTTGCTGCCTTCGCCCTGGCTGCTGTGAGGCACACCGTAGTGCTCTTCCACAGCATGCACTGCCGCGCGTTGCCGCACCGAAAGGCTGGCAGGGAAGACCAGCTGCAAAGGCGCAGGAGGGCGGGAGGGTGGAGCGCGCCGACAGGTTCTGAGGCACTCGTGGCACGACAAGCACGCAGGCGCTGGCAGGACTGCGTAGCCAAGCTGCTAGGTGCTCTGCTTTCACCGAAAAAGACCGCTGCTCAGCTGCATCATCCTCACCCTCAGCTGGGGTACGCCAGCCCCTCCATCTGCTCCAGCTGCCTTGGCCTCTTCAGGAGCACCAACGCCGGGCGCGACGCCTGCCGCTGTTGCGGTCTTGCTCTTTCCGGTTACCGCGCTCTTTCTCGCCGCTGCCTTCTTCGCTTTGGCGGCGCTAGGCATGGCCGCAAGACGGAACGAAGCAGGCTAGTTCGACATGGTGATGTTCAGTGACCGGCTTGGCCCTTCAGGACTTCCCAGATAACCGACACACCGTCAAAAGTCTCAGATTAATGTCAAGCATAAGCCTGCTGATCGTTAGGGTGCCCAATTCCCAGTCGCCTGGTCGCAGCAGGCCCAGCAGGCTCCCGGCTATAGGTGGCTAAGACATTGTAGAGATCTCGGAAGGTGCTTGATCTCAATTGGTAACCCATTGGTACATCCTCAAGCGATTTTCATAGGCCTGGTTGCCGGAAATGCAGAACTTGGCCGCGACGCGGCCCTTGCAGCCCGTGTCTCGGGCTGCTCAGCAATGTCGGGCATGCAAGGCAGCCGCACCTTCCGGCATTGCCCGCCAAATCGAGTGGAACAGCCCCCGTGCCGCGGCATGGTTGCGGCCGTCGCTACCGCCTGTTGCCGTTGGCTGCCTGGCAGCTCTGCTCCTGTCTGCGCCAACGCCTGTGGCAGCCAAGGAAGTGATCCAGGGTTTTCCTAAGGTGGTTGATGGTGACACCCTGGACTTCAGCGGCACCCGCGTTCGCCTGTTTGGCATCGGTGAGTTGTCTATTGACCGACCTTTGTCGGCCCATCCCTGCACCAGCGAGGTGCTGGTTGTTGGCAACGGTAACTGTGTTTTACCGCATTTCCTCGCATACATATGTACAGATGCACCAGAGACCAAGCAGAGCTGCACAGCGTCCAAGGGAAGCGAGTACATGTGCGGTGAGGCAATGCCCGCTCGGTGACAGCAGCTTTCAGATGGCAGCCGCTTCGTTCCCATGCAGCAGTGTACACCGCCAAAAACCGCTGGTGTGATCGTTTATGTAATTTATTTCTTTACTTGGTTTTATTCTGCTGCGATGGTTTTCTATCAGAACCCTGTGCATGCGCGTCTCTCTGCTGTTCTGTCTGTGTGCCCGCTGCAGGCGAGCGCTCCAAGCAGGCACTACTGAACAAGATCGGCAAGTCGCAAGTGCAGTGCGAGCAGGCGCGTGGCACAGGGCGCATGAATGCCAGTCATGCTGCCTGCTCCGCTGTGTGTAAAAGCATATCTGCCTGGCTGAGATGGATGGGATTGCCCATTGAGTTGGCACTTCGCACACAGGGACCTAGACCTTGCCTGTCAACCTGAGCACATAGACAGCCAGTACATGTAGGCACCCTGTGTAGGCGAGCTGCCCCTGCCCCACTTCTTTTGACTCTGGGCTCCCCTATGCGCTCCTATTCCCTCCTGACGCAGAAGAACCGCGACAAGTATGGACGTGTGGTGGGGGTGTGCTCTCTGGCGCAGGGCGGCCAGAGAGAAGATCTGAACGCCTGGCTGGTGCAGGAGGGGTTGGCGGTAGCTTACAGGTGCGCTCCTGCTCCTGCCGCCTTTCCGGTTGTGCATTGTCTTCTCATTTTTTTGATTTGCTGGTGAGCGCCTGATAGGGCATGACACTCTGTTCTGTGCGGTGCTGCATGTTGGGTCCTCTTGCGGCGTTGCAGGCAGTACAGCAAAGCGTATGTACTGCTCGAAGAGCAGGCGCGAGACGCTGGCAAGGGCATCTGGTCGGGCAGCTTTGAGCTGCCGCAGCAGTGGCGTATTGAACACCCGCGGGGTGGCGGTGGCAGCAAGGCAACAGCACCGGCTGCTGTGGGCGCTGCTGTGGGATCGGCTGCTGCGCTGGTGCCTACAGGGCCCGTGCCCGCCGCTGCTGTCATGCCTGCTGCGCCGGCTGGCTGCACCATCAAGGGCAACATCACATCCAGCGGAGAGAGAATCTACCATGTGCCGGGTGGATCATTTTATGACCGCACAGTCATAGAGGTGGACAAGGGGGAGCGATTCTTCTGCTCAACGGCAGATGCAGAGGCAGCTGGTTGGCGCCCCTCCCGCTCCTAGCCAAACTGGGTGGCCTCTGGAGAGGGACCTGCAAGGTGAAGAGTCCTTATATTTCCTGCCCAGCGCAATCTGTGTCACCTTGCCCCCAACAATGTTCACAGTTCTTTATGCGCTCTGGAGCACAAATGATCTGGGTCAGCAAATCTGCCGAATGTGCACTGATACTTTTTATGATGATATCCTTGTTATGGGAGGGAGAGGCATTAGTAGTGTAAATTTGCGACATATAGCGAGTAGCGGAGCCCAGGTCCGGTAAGGAGCCAGGTGCCAAGCCGAAGCCACGCTTGCCATCAGCTGTTTGCTAATTTGCTGCTTGCGCAGTGCCAGTTCGATGCAAGTGCCGACCTAATGCGCTAATCACACCCTAGCTTACTACCAGCTCAAACCACAACCATGGTGCTCGGTCAGGGCCAGGTTAATGCACCATTGCCACCATACACCCGCACTCACACCACGGCCAGTGGGTCAAAGTCGTGCCCCACTGGGCTCAGGTCAAGGGTGAAGTCGTCCTTGCCCTTGCTGGCACGTGCAATAGCCAGCAGCTCCTCAAGCAACCGCCGCAGGTGCCTGCCAGGGCACGGGGGGAAGATGAGTGTGAAGCAGGGTTGAGCATTGGTTGAAAGACGAGCAAATAGGGATCAGAGGTCGAGAGGAAGGCGAACAAGGATTCGGCAGGCCAGTAACATGCGCCCCTGCAGGCATGCTTGCGAACCAATGCAGCTGGTTCCCTTTCCATGACCCGAATGTGCCACATGGTGGTGGTGCACGATAATGCCAAGGCCAAACATACCGCACCTGAGTGGCCACTGCGTGGGTCCATCCACGGGTGAGGTGGTGGGGTCATCGTGCACCTCCATAAACACACCATCCACGCCACAGGCAACAGCTGCAGGCAAGCAATGCGTTAGCGGGGACTAGATGAGCACTAGGGGCAACTGAGCAGTACACAGAGCACGCTGTGTATCAATGTGAGCGTGAGCGCACATCATTGCGACCAGCGGCGACTTTACTCTTCTCAATGGCAGCAGCGGCGCACGTGGGTCAGACAAGGCAGAACAGTAGGGCAGGCTTGTTGTCACGGTTGGTTCCCAGGCACTCAGAAGCAGGCATTGTGGGCAAGTGGGTAGAGGTGGTGGATAGCCTGACAGCAGATAGGGTGCATAGGTGCAGGCGGCATTCACCTGTGCGCGCAATGGCTGGAATCATGTCACGTAGACCGCCGCTAGCCACACCGCCACCCTCCAGTGGCCGCCCCGCAGGCTGCAGGCATGGACATCACAGTGCAGGGGGCGGCGGCACAGGCTTCAGCTCAGGTCAAAGGCAGCGACCAGCCGCGGAACGACCTTACCCGCTGTACTTGCACATCCAGCAACCCTGGCCTAGGCTGCTGGGTTACACTGCAGTTGCAGTGCAGTCTAGAGTCGGCACACGCCACCAAGCTGCGCCCTTCTGTGCATCCTCCTGGCAATATACACAACCCAATTCCACCCTTCTTTGTGCCCCCTTGAGCGGTAGATCTACAGCTGATGGAACTGACGAGCACCTACCACCAGCCATTCTCCCACCCTTTCAGCCCCCCCGCACACCTGCTGCAGTGCGTGTGTGACGTCTGCAGTGACTGGGCAGCCTGCATCGCGCATAGCCACAAAGTTGCGGGGGTCCACCACCAAGTCGCTGTAACCAAACATCGTGCCACGTTCACACACAAGGACGTTAGGGTTGCCTGAACATTTGGGGGGAAGGGACAGGGGGTGCCGGTGCACGGCGAGGACAGGGGCGGGTTTCTTTGAGTCTTGGGCGGTAGGTTGGAAAACCACCGTCGTATAACATAGGTTGCAACAGCCATTCTTTTGCCCTTAGCACACCAGCCGAGCCATGTGCAGCCCTCCCCTCCGCTGTCCTCCCAGCTGCAGCAGTCTCAGCGCTGATCAGCCCAGGCACACCCCAGGCCAAACACCAGCGCTGGTCCCTACCCGCGTGCCGGCACTTCTCGGCGGAGTTGCGCATGACGCTGGGTGCGCAGAACTGCCCCTTCTTGATCTGTATGACGCGCCCCGTCTTGGCTGCCGCCACCAGCAGATCCGTCTGGCGGCAGAGGAAGGCGGGGATCTGGATGATGTCTGCTACCTGCATGGGCACAAGGAAAATCGGGAAGGTGGTGGTGGTGGTGGTGTATGCTGACGACTTGAGTGGACAGAATCACCAGGAGTATAGGCAGCAGGCTGCCCTAAGGGTAGAAGAGGTTGATGAGAGCACATAGACAGAACGGGCGGGCAGGCAGGCACTATGCAGCCAAACAGGCAGCGCAAGCAGCAGCAAGAGAGAAGAGCTGTATGCAGGTGATAGTGCTGCGAGCACCTGTGCGACCTGCTCTGCCTGCCAGCTCTCGTGTATGTCGGTGATGATGGGCACACCATACGTGTCCTTCACTTTCTTCAAGATACTGCGGACGGCACCAGAGGCAAGGTTGGCGAGTGAGCTGGACACAGACGCTAAAACATCGCTCAATTCCGGCATGGGAGGCTGCTTGCTAATGGGCATCAAACAAGTTCCAAGGGTCGGCTCAAGTCTTTGCGAGCCTGATATATTAGCAGAATAAAATGCAGCATTGAAAACGCACCGTAACCCCTCCTCCATGCCTGGGCCGCGGAAGGAGGCAGCACTGGTGCGGTTGGCTTTGTCAAACGAGCTCTTGAACACCAGCTTGATGCCCAGGCTGTCTGCGACGAAGTAATGAAGGAATGCCACGAGCGCAGACAGGATGGAAGGATGTAGCTCCTCCCTTGCAGCCATCGGTTGGCCCGCAGGAGCGGGAGAACTGGAACCGCCACCAACACGGCAGGTGCCCGCCCACCTGTCACGGCCTTGATCTGCTTGCACATCTTCAAGCAGTGATCCTCCGATTGAATCACGTTCGGGCCGGCCATGAGGAAGAACGGCTGCGAGGCCTTGAGCTCTTGAAAGAGGGGTGACTCCTGCGAAGGCGATGACGACGATGTCAATACAAGCACATTGATATTGGTTGAAAAAACGTTCACAACTCCTCCAGCGCGATTGGGGCTCACCGCCATGACTGATGATCGCGCCTTCCAGCCTACTAGGTCTGCAGGATGGCAGTTTCACGAAGCAATCGGCGGCCTTTTCTTGCAAATAAAGAGCACTGGGGTTCCCTTCTGATGCCAGCTGCCGCCAGCAAGCAAGAGTTTTGCCAGGTTGCCAGGAGTGCCTCTGAAGCTGCCATTCGGTGTTGTTGCCAAATCCGTAATTGTATGTTGGGCTGGAAGCGTGCAGTGGCACAACATGCCGAGAGATCCATGTCGCCCCTGCTTCTGTCGGGGCACCGCGGCAGGCAGTTGGGGATATGCAGAGCCCAGAGCTCCCAGACGGTGTATCAGCTGCTTGACCGCACTCGGTGGTTGCTCTCAAGCCCAGCTGTCGAGGTGCGGCGGCAGCAGCACGCAGGCGGGTCGGGGAACAGCTCACGCTTTTGGCCACCATTGAGCCTGGGTTGAGCCACTGACTAAGGGAAGCGGTCTGCTGATGCTGCTCCCCAGGTCACAACTGTCGAGCACGGTGCAGCATGGTTTGCTGTGGTTCGGGACGACTTGCTGCACCCCTTCCTAGGTGGCAACAAATTCAGGAAGCTGGATGGGCTGTGGGCTGCTCTGGCGCCCGCCACTGACGTAATCACTTGTGGCGGCCTGCAGAGTGCCCACTCTGTGGCTGTGGCAGCCGCCTGCGCCCAGCACAGCAAGCGCTGCCACCTGCTGGTCCGAGGGGAACGGCCTGCTGTGCCTACAGGTCACCACCTGTATGCCAGGCTGTTTGCCCACCATGTGGAATATGTCAGTCGGGCGGTGTATGCAGACAGGCCGGCCATGTTTGCAGACTACCTTCAGAACTTGCAGCGGCAGCAGCAGCAGCAGCAGAAAGGACTGCCGCAGCAGCAACAAAGAATTCAGAGTGTGGGAGTAGCACTCGGTGCTGTTGGAACGTTTGGCCAGGCGCCTTTGAAGCAACAGCAGCACTTACATCCGGCAGCAGTTAGCATACCCGCCAGCAGTAACAGCAGCACCAACAGCACTACCAGCGGGAGCAGTGTGATCAGCGACGGCAGTGTCTTCACCGTTGATCGATGTGTGGCAGTTGTGCCTGAAGGAGCCGCCAGTGCTGGCGCTCTCCTGGGCTTCATACGCCTAGTCGCCTGGCTGGCAGCGCAGTCCCCGCTGGCAGGGAGGCGCTGCAACATCGTGGTTGATAGCGGCACAGGGACAACAGCCACAGGTGGGCAGCGTGTGCAGTGGCCCAGCAGGTTGTGCTGCTGCAGGAGATTGCCTGCGCGCCAGCAAGCGGCACATCAACCTGGGCGTTCCTTGCAGCGCCATCTGCAGTGTGTTGATCCCTGCGTCGCAAGCGAGGGGTGTGTATGCATAAGTCATTGAGTTGCCTGTCTGTGTGGCTATGTTGGCTGCAGGACTAGCGCTGGGTGCGGCGTTGCTGGGTCTGCCGTGGCGCGTGACCGGTGTGATGCTAACGGCACAGCGGCCTTACTTCCGCCAGCAGCAGGAACATCTCACAGCCGCCTTTTGCGCCGAGCACGGCATGCCGGCCGCCACAGCGCAGCAGGGCACGGCAGACCGGCTGGGTTGGGTGGATCGGGCTGTCCCGCGCAAGTTTGGCAAGGTGTTGGCGGGAGAGGTGGCGACCTGCCGCACTGTCGCGCAGCAGCATGGTATCGTGCTGGACCCTATTTGGAGCCTGGCGGCCTGGGAGGTGTGCTGCCAGCTGGCAGGCACCACAGCGGCAGCACCAATGGGAGCAGCAGTGCAGGGCTGTGGCGGCGCCAATAGTACAAGCAGCAGCTGCAGCATGAGTACTATGGGCGCCGAGGCCAACCAGCTGCAGCAGCAGCAGCAGCAGCAGCCAGGGCGTGAGGACAGCTGGGAGCTTGTTGTCATGCTGCACACCGGCGGCATGCTGGGGCTGTGCGGCCTGGCGCAGCGCTTCCCTGACCAATTCTGACTCATCTTGAACCAGCGCTTTACACAGATGTGTTTGCCAGTTCTTGAAGACAAACAAGTATATGACAAAATGCCACGTATGACAGCATGCCGAGTAACAAAGAAAAACCACAGATCAACATTCTTTGAAAGTACTGCCACATATGTCACATTGTCATCCTGGAATCAGCACATGTCCAGGCGCTGATAGGTTGAGCGGCAGCATGGGCAGCGTGCAGCACCCAAGTCGCTGGCAATGGCAAAAGCCTCAAAGGCGGACAAGCAGTCTGCATGGAAAGCGTGGGAGCAGCTCAGCACAGCCAACGCGGCACCGGAGCTTGGGCTGCCTCCGTCCTGTTGTTGCTGCTGCTGTGCATTTGCCCTGGCGCTCCAGTGCTGCTGTTTCTGCATTTTTAGAGGGCCCCGCCACCCCCTTATGCTGCTGAGGTTGGTGCCGCCATTGTCAGCTGCAGTTGTGCAAGCGGTGGCACCAGGGTTCAAGGTTCGGCTGCACAACTGGCCCAGTGGTGCCAGGCAAATGGGGCACTCAGGCTGCTCATCACGCTGCAGACATCTGTGCAGCACTACCTCCCAGTCTGGTTCCTGCTGCTGCGACTGTTGCTGCTGCTGCTGGTTTTGGTTGGTAGCTGCCTGCTCACTGCCCAAGGAAGCAGACCTGTCGGTGTCGTGATCCGAAAACAAGCCTCCTGGCACTTCAGGCCTGCGATCTGGCCCTTCTAGCGCTGCATCAGCATCCGAATTCACTGCTGAGCTGGGAGCCACTGGGCCAGCAGGTGGGCAGCGGGATGACAGCTGGTTGAAAACCTCTACTGTCGCTGCCGCTGTAGCGCTCAGCTCTGCAAAGAGTGCATCAATGTCGGTGCTGCCCTGCTCCACGCTGGCCACCAGCCCCGCGCTGCCTTCCTCCAGCTGCTCCGCACACCAGCGCCGTCTGAGCATGGGGTGCTGCGGCGGGTGCAGGCGTCGCAGATCTCGGTACTGCCGCCGCGCCAGCCAGCCCCGCCAGGCGGCCTGGATATGCATCGCACACGTGTGCCGCCACAGCAGCTCTGCGTCGGCGATACGCCGCTTCTGGTAGGTCTGGCAGCGACATAGCGGGCAGCAGTGATCTTGCCCGTACAGGCGGCAGAATCGCTCAAAGCTGGCCAAGCAGGCGTGGTGAAAGGTGTGGGAGCAGCTCAGCAGCACCTGAGCATCAGCCTTAAAGGGCCGCAGGCAAATGCTGCAGTCGCCGGCCGAGTCTTGTCGCAAACGGCTGTGAAGGTGCACCTGTCATAAGGGCGGGCCAATGCTGTATGTATGGTATGTGTCTGTGTGGGGAGGTGGGGTGGGGGTGGGGTGGGGGGGGCTGGGGAGTACTGCGCGGGAGGTGGGCGGGCACTGGTAGCCAGGCAGCACGGGAAGGGACATTCAAGATGCAATGATGCACTGAATATGGCAGTTGCAGTACGATTTCATGGTCAATTCCAATCACACGTCCCACACCGTCAGTCTAAAGAGCATCAGCAGCCCCGTCAGACCACCACACCTCCAGCCACTTGTCGCTCGAGAGGGGTGGCGGTGGCGCCGGCATCAGGCCCAGTCGCTGCGCTAGCGACAGCTCCACAGTCGCTGGCTTTGGTGCAAGTTGGAGCTGTGCTGCCCAGTGGGCCTGCAGTGCAGAGGCGCTGGCAGGTAGTGCAGCGCCTCGCTGTTGCTTGACGCTGCTCAGCGGTCGGGTGAAGGCTGCACGCCCGGCTGTGCTGCTGGCGGCCACCGCCGAGGCGACTTGCCTGCCTGCAAATGGTGCGTGTATTTGGCCCTGCAACATCTGCGCCTCTGCCGAGGCACGTCTGCGGCTGACTGCCTCTTGGGAGGTCGACATGAGCGCCAAGCGCTGACCACGCTGCAAAGCCCTGCAGCGCCTCAAGATTTCGTGCACACGCCTCAATAACTGCAGTTCAATGAATAAAGAGGATGAGAGGTCCTGCAGGACCTGCAGCCGACGTGTTGCCAGCAGGCTGCGCCCAACCATGCCAAACCAAGTTTTTTCTGCCTTAAGCCACTTCGGCACATTGCACATTGAACCGATCTTCCTGTTGTTTACGCTCGAATCATCGGCCGAAACGACGCCAACTTCTGTTGCGCTGGGAGGAGATCATTTCGCACTGCTTCAGTGCGGCACCTCGCATGGAAACTGCCTCTCCGTTTAAAGTGCGTGCTGCACTTGCACAAGGCTCCCAGTCAGACAACTCGGCCCCGCTAGCAACCACCAGCTGCTGTGTTCACGGCGGCAATCTACCCTGATCAAGGCTCCGACCGCTGTATTGCTGCAGAAGCACCAGACGACTCTCTCACACACCGCCGCCGCTGCCGCCACGCCCGGCAGCACTGCCGACATAGGGGAGGGGGGCGCCGTGGTAGTACGATCAGCAGAGGCAAGAGGTGGTCCAAATAATTATTCCACTGAGACTCCGCGTAATGGTGGCAGTGGGAGGCCTGATGTGTCACCAGAGGAGGTGGTGGCGACACGCAGCGGCGACGTGCTGCTGCGCCACACCATACTCAAGGTGGGTGCTGGGCGTTGAACGGGCTGCTTGGCAATGAAATCACTGTGGAGCGTTAGGTCAGCCCAGAAGTGGCATTGTGAGGCCACCAAGCTGCATGCCATCATTCAAGCTGCCTCCCAACTGCTGATGCCTGGCGCAGTCCGACCACTTCCCGGGGTGCCAGAACATGAAGCTCACACCGCTGATCGAGGGGGCACCCAACTTCCGCCAGGTGCATGAGAGGAAGAGTGGAGGAATGTTGAACCATTGTTTTGTGTTGTTTTTGAGTGGGGCGCTGGTGCGGCAACAAGCATGCTGCTGCTGGTGCTGCTTCAACCTCCTTCTCTCTGACAGCGCCTGCTGTGCTACTTGGGACTGGGCCACACTATCTTATGCCATGCCGCTGTTTACCCCAACACACACTCTACCATGACACACTGAGCGTCATGCAGGTTTCGGGGCTTCCTGTGTATGGCGTGGCCATCCCCACCGTCACTGGGCTGCGCCTGGTCCTGGAGCGTTTGGGTGCGGCCAAGGGGCGACGCAAGGTGCTGTGGCACAACCAGCGAGAGGAGCCGGTCATTTACATCAACGGTACGGGGTTATGTCGGCATTTTGGTGCGGTTCTTCCTTGTAGCTCGGTTCATTAGCAATCATAAAACGCATGACATGCTGCGGCTGGGTCCGTTGGACCACCTTTTTACATGCTAACACTGCTGTTGCTTTTAGCATGAATCATCAACCATACCATCCCCTCGTGATTTCCCATCTACAGCCTATGCATTTTGCCTTCTCTATCCCTTCAATCCTGCTTCTGACAACCTGTGGCGGTAGGACAATTTTTGGACGATGACGACTCTTCCTGCGTGCCTGTCCTGCCCCTGAGGTGCAGGCAAGCCTTTTGTGGTGCGTGAGAGTGAGCGCCCCTTCAGCAACCTTGAGTACACAGGCATTGACCGGGAGCGGGTGGAGAGCATGGAGGCGAGGCTGAAGCAGGATGTGCTGCAGGAGGTGCGTGACCGGTGGTGATGGGAGTGGTGTGGGTGGGCAGGAGTGCATGTTGCAGGCATGAATTGTGTTGCCATTTACCTCAATCCATGTTTGGAAAACCTTCAAGCACCAGACTGGCATCCAAATTGCTCAAGCTTTGCCACCATTTGACGTTGTTGTTGACCTAGCTGTCCTGCTGTGTACCGCTACAGGCTGAGCAGTACGGGGGCCAGGTGCTGGTGGCGCACGAGGACGACCAGTTCCAGGTGGGTTTTGGTGGATGGGCGCAGCAGGAAAATACGGTCTCCACGTGGAGCATGGATGCAGCACAGGAAGCGCGGGGTTGGGGGGTGGGGTGGGGTAGGGCATTGCATGCACAGTACTCACACGGTGCGGAGCGCACAAGGAGAGAGTTGGCAGCATCTGGCAGGGAAGGCGTAAAATGCTTGGATTACTTGGTGCAGTATTTGACTTCCCCAGCTCTTACCCCCCGCTTGCAGGTGGTTGAGGAGTGGGAGCCGGTGACGGAGGCTGATGTGCAGACTCCACTGGAGGTGTACCAGGAGCTCATAGGTGGGTGGGCGCTTAGGGCCTTAGAGTGCAGTGCCCAGTGCCGGGTGGCACCTGCAATGTGCACGGTTTGCGCTTGGCAGGGGTGTAACCTGGCCCACGAAACCTGCAAACACACACCACACCACACCACACCACACCGCACTTGCACCGCACGACATGGATTTGTCACCCAATAACAAGCGCCTTCTTACGCGTATGGTGGCGGCTCATGTCCTTATGACAGCCGATGGGTACGATGTGGACTATCTGCGCGTTCCTGTCACTGACGAGAAGGCACCCAAGCCGTCTGACTTTCAGCTGCTCATACAGGTGGGTATCGTGGGTGGCAATGTCTGTGGTGCGGGTGTGTGTGGAGTAATTATTAGACAAACAACACCTGGGGTGGGTGAATGGTTGCTTTGGGGGTGGTGGTGGCCGTCACGCGTGTGTTATTGTTTTGAACAGTTTCAGTTGTCGTGGAGACATCGGGGGCATTGTTTGGAAGTCGCAGCATGGGGGATTGCTGTTGGATTGGTCCGATAAAAACACACATTTGTGCCCTTGTTTTAAGGTGCCCACCCACCTGTTTCCTGTCCTCCACTGATGAATGATTGTTCTCTGCGCTGTTGCTTCTGCAGCGCTGTTGGGACCCACCGCCTGGCGCCGCGCTTGTGTTCAACTGCCAGATGGGGCGTGGCCGCACCACCACAGGCATGGTGATAGCCTCACTCCTGGCCCTGAGGCGGGTGGTGCCAAGCCTGGGGCTTCCACAGCAGCCGCAGGAGGGGCTGCCAGAGTGGTTTGTGGAATTAGATCGCTGCCCCAGTCCCAGCAAGGTGTGTGGGTGACAGGGAGCCGGGCAACATCAGTGGTTCATCATGTTGGAGTGAATACTGGGTAACATGGATTGAATGGTGGTTGGAGTGAATACTGGGTAACTTGGATTGAATGGTGGATGGAGTAGGAATAAGTGCTGGGGTCATGGATCCCAGCTTTCTGGGCATTTGCACGATGCGGGTGTGCCCAGGAATGGATTAAGGCGAGGCAGGGTTTATGCCTGCGGTTGAGGCGGGAGATGATGCATGCGCTGGGTAGCCTTGCTCCACCTCTCCCGTGTGTCAGTCCAACACCACCGCCACCCCTGCCTCATACCTCCCCATACATGTCAGCACCTTGGCGCTGTCGTGGCTTTTCAACACGTTGTTTCTCTCTTGTATGTTTTCCAGGGCGGCGCGCTGTCTGTTCTGGAGGAGACTGAGGTCAAGGCGGGAAAGTTTGGGGTGATACGCAGCCTGCTGCGTGCACTGGACGGAGGCGCAGCTGCCAAGGCAGTGCTGGACGCTGTCATTGACGCCTGTGCAGCCATGCAGGTGTGTGCGGGTAGTGTGGTTTTGAGGTCTGTGGAGCCATGCAGGTTCGTAATGTGCGTGCCAGCGCTTGCTGGGCGCTTGCTGGATGATGCGCCTCGCTTGGGGAATGTGCAGGAATCGCCAACAATCAAGGAAAATCTGGCTGATTGCCCTGTGCCGCGTCGCCAGCTTTACCCTACCATCAACCCCTTTGAACACACACACATCTTGCCCACCCTGCCCTGCCGCAGAATTTGCGCGAGGCGATAGCCAGCTACCGTGGCCGCATGTTCTACGAAGCCAATGACACACGCCGACAGGCGCTGCTGCAAGTAAGCATGCGCAAAGGTGGTTGTCAAGCAGAACAACTGCCGTGCTGTTTGTGGAATCTTCCAGTCTGAAGCATCAAACGACTATGCCTCATGTTCACCTATGTTCACCTTACCCTGCAGCCACACCCTCAGCAATGTGTCGCTCCTCACTTGCAACACCATACCACACCAAGATACACTGTTTTGACGTCCCCCCAATTCATTCCTGAAGCCATTCCAGGGTCCCTCGACCCTCCCCCAACCCTTCTTCACCCATAGTTGGTTCACAGCTGTGCTTGAGCGCAATTCCACCCGCCTGATTCCTTGCGCTCCTTACTCTTGTCCGCCGGCAGGTGTGCCTGGAGTACCTGGAGCGCTATTTCACCCTTGTCTGTTTTGCCTCGTACATCTCCGGGTGCGTGCACATGTGCATGTGTGGGGTGCAGTGGTTGAGTGTGGTGTGTGCTTGTGTGTGGTGGTGGGCGTGGTTGGCAAGTGATTCTGTGAGTTGGTTACTGGGGAGGTTTACCTGGACATCGATTGACCGGCAGTAGTGCGGGATGGGCCAGCAGAACGCTAGGATTCTGCGCTACTACTGCAGACACACTTTCCACTTGTTACCGCAGCGCACATTTTCCTCCATCCTCGCCCACTGCAATCACCTTTGGGGAGTGGCTGGGTGCTCGGCCCGAGCTGCGGTCCATCCTGGAGCGATTGCTGCGCTACAACCCGGCAGCAGCGCTAGGGCTCAACAAGGCGCGAAATGCGCCGGCACCTAGTGAGTGGTCGCACAACTTTGATGCCTAAACATTTTGGGTGCCTTGCGTCCATCCTCCCTGTTCTGTCCTGCCTTGCATTCCCTGCATATCAAGTGCCTGGTGCCACACCTTCTTTACTCTTACTAGGTCATGCACCCTTCCCCTGCCCTCTGAGTTCTCCCCTCTGCATTTCTTCTGCCTTCCTGCCTCCGCCCACAATGCCACACCCCACCCCTGCTTTGTTCTGTGCAGGTGAGGCTCAGGAGGACCAGGACAGCGCGGAGCAGGAGAGCCACGCAGCGCTGATCAGCCAGCGAGGGGGTGCGGTGCTGGGGGCGTATGCAATACTCAAGGAGGACCACTTCAGGGGTGAGGAAGGTTTTAAGGCGGCACGCATGAGGCGTGATGGGTGTGCTTAAGCAGCGAGTGAGGGGCATGAAAACAGCCTTATGTTAAAGCGGTGAGGGCAGGCTAAGTCCCACAGCATCCTTGTGTGCAAGTTTGTGGTCTCTTAAGTTATTAGCGGAAGTATTAAGCTGCATGTGTTTGCTCAGTTGGTGGCAGGTGACGACTGGCAGGTTGAGCTGCAGATGCTTCAGTTGCCCCACGCACCTTTGTGTGCTGTGGACAGGGCAACTGTGACCCAGCTGCAGTTGTCCTCGTGCATCTGTTCCACACACGAGCGCGCGTGCACACGCACGCGCGCACGCACGCACACACACACACACACACACACACACACACACACACACACACACACACACACACACATGCATATCCCTCCCAAATCGGTCCGTCCTGCAGGCTGCCAATCCAGCCGTCTGGCAGCGGTTATCCCAGGTGCACCCAATTTCCGCGATGTGCCGGGTGTGCGGGTGTTCGGCGGCGCCATTGCGACGGTCGATGGAATACGTGAGGTGTTGATGCGCGTGGGGGCTGCCCCTGAGGCGCCGCCAGTCAATGGGCGCCAGGTAGGCGGGGATGGGTTTGATTGGGCTGTTTTGTTCATGCTGGGGTTGGCTGGGCATTGCGTAGGACAGCCATGGGGACAGTCTTCTGCAGGTTGTAGTGTGGCGGGTGTACTCAGGGCAGCCTCGGGGGGGGGTTCTGCAACCTCTTGTTCTTTGCAGCCTTATGTGAATTAATGGACCATTCCACCTGCCTTTCCACTGTCCCGTACATGTACCCGCAGCTGCCCTCCCATCAGTAGCAGAAAGCTGCTCAAGCAACACATCTGAAGCACCCCATTACCTCATTGCTGCAGGTGCGCGCTGTGTGGCACCTGCAGCGTGAGGAGCCTGTTGTGTACATCAATGGGCGGCCCTATGTGCTGCGTGAGGCTGCGCGGCCGTACAAGAACCTGCGCGAGTACCACGGCATCATGGCAGACCGACTGGAGAGGATGGAGGCGCGCCTCAAGGTGGGCAGCCCATATGTGCCCTTGCTTGCCCGACAGATTACCGACATTAGTCATAGTATTGAAGCCGCAGTGGTGTGTGTGTGTGT
>JAAMXP010002498.1:0-11264 GCA_019693395.1 Ettlia oleoabundans | reverse complement strand
TCCCGCCCCCCCTTGCAGTGCCCTGAACAAGATGATCGGCTACATCAGCGCCAAGTCAGCCACCAACGGCGCCACGGCAGCGGTGCAGGCCAGCCAAGAGGAGGGGGCACAGGGGCAGGCGGTGACAGCGTGATGCAGACAGGGTCCAGCCAAATTCAGTAAGCTTGGGTAACTTGTCCCTTGATCGTACGCTCGTCAGCCTTCCCTGTGGCCACTTTGCATCTTCCATACAATTTACAAAGCTGTCATGACGGCCCGCCGCAGCCTGCTTGCATTGTAACCCCCCTCTTTTCCATTCACCTTGTCCCCATCTTCCCCGTGCTTCCCCGTGGCTGTGCACGTCCATACATATTATTGATCCATGCATGCTTTCCGGCGCCAGACAGCTTAGAAGAGCTCACAAACCCCAACCTCCAACAGCTTTGCTGTAAAACTTCTCTCGGCGGTCAGCCCGCAAACCCGGCTGAGCCACAGTGTGTTGTTGTGCTGCTACAATGGGCTTGTAACAAGGAGTTGATGCGATGAAGGCTGTGGCCACTTACGGGCCAGAGGCAGGGAGTTGAACCAGCAGAGGGTAACAGGGAGCAGATGGAACAAGCAGGGAGACTGGCGAGCGAGGGAAACAAGCGGGAAGGTTGTCCAAGGGGGTCAACAAAGCAACAGAGGGTCCTAAACGGCAGTCAGATTGTCAGGTAAGCCAGGTAAGAGGCCATATGCGACCAGAGGTTGAAAACACAAAACAGAGAATGTACGGGCCCATAGGGCAGCAGAGCACACCAGCCTGCTACTTTTTCTTCGTTGGGTGCTGCTCGCCGTCTACGCCGTGCTTCTCCTGCATGCGCCGCAGTTCCGCCTCCTGGTCCTTGGTCCCTAGCTTTTGTTTGTGCCGCGTGGAGTTGTAGTATAGAATGATGAGGTAGCGATTCTGTGGGAACAAGAGGGGCGAGGCACAAACAAGTGTGTGGTATGCGCGGGGAGCCGGCAGCGACAGGGTGCAACAAACGAGCCCAGGCAACCACCTCTATGCAGCGCTTGCTGTGAAGGAAGGCAAAAAGAGGCAGTATGGAGGCAGCCGCCATTGGCATAGCACCTCTGAGCAACGCGGTGCCCAGTACCCAGCAATGAGCTTTGCAACAGCACCCAGCTGACCCACCTGGACGTTGAAGCCCGACAGGTGGTCAACAGCGGTCTTTGCATCGAAAATGTCCTCATAAACCACATATGCTGTGCCGCGTGTCTCCTTGCTATTGCCCACTCTAATTTGGCGGATGGCTCCATACTTGCCAAACAGCGCGTAAAGCTGCGAGGGGCAGGCTGATGGGTCAGAGCGTGAGCGGCGCGGCAGCAAAGTAGCGGCGCAGCAAACAGGCGAGAGGTTCACTGGCGGCGTTCTGGGCGCCGCTGCGGCGAGCTCACCTCCTCGGTCGACATATTGAAGGGCAGGTTACGCACGTAGAGCACCCTGCAGCGCGGCGAGAAGGGGGAGCATGTTGTGATCGTGCCCTGTGGTGCGGCGGGCCGCTCAGCAGTAGCTCAAGGGCGGCGATGGCAGTATGCACTCGCGATACAGGTTTGCACAAGGCCGCAGGGTCCCGCTTACCTGTTCACTTCGGGCGGCAGCCGCCGGACTCTATCACTTCGCTGCATGGCCGCCGACATGACTAAATGAGGCGTGTGCGACACTGGTCCAGCACAAGGGAGTTAGATGGCGGCACTGCCCCCGGCGTTCGCTTCTCTACGGGCTGGCAGCGGCTGCAGACGATTTAACCTGCTATCAAAGATGTGAAGATATGAAGGAAGCCAGCGCCGCGCTATCAAACAGGGAATTGCCCTGCGAACTGCTTTCCTAAAAGGCCGCCGCTCCGTGCAGGCAAGCCCGCCAAGGTGCCAAACCTTCTGGCACACCACAATTCCTATCCCTACCATCAATTATTGCAATACTCAGTCACGTTAGCTCTGTAAAAAAAAAACAATTGACCAATGCTGGTGCCAGCAACGGAATCTGCCGCATGTATCAAGCTCCTGTGCAGTTAGTCCGTTGCCAGTGCACAGCTCGTCAGCGTCAGCTGCAATCTCCTGACGTCAGCTTCGACAAAAGCTCGAGGTAGCCGCGCATGTCGGGCGTTAGGTAGCCATGCCGGAACAGAAACTGCGTGATCACCAGGATGCCTGCGTGCGGACAAAGGCGACAGAAGCACACAGTCCAATCTGACTTTGCCCAATTATGGAGAGCACGACGGGAGAGAGGGAAAATCTATCGCGACTGCAGCCAAGCAACACACAAATGCCACTTGATTATATCGGCTCAATCAGGCAACGGGGAAATGCAGGGCAGGCCTGTGCGTTGCGTTGCGGAAACAAGCTATTCATCCATACTACAGGGCTCACAGTTTTCTTTGAATTGATCCGTGGTAGCCATCAGCTCCGGTACTTTTGCAATAGGCAGCCGCATAAACTCCTCCACCTCCCCATCCTGCAGCAATCGTGGCAAGATGGTGGGAAACAACTTTAGCCGACTCAAGCATAGTGGCCGCGACGCAGAAAGTACGATCCATTTGGAAAATGAGCACGAACAGCGCTTGATGAAGAGGCAGCAAACACACCCTGAAGCATAATGGAGGTGCAGTTGTAAGGATTTGATGCGACGGCAGACAACCTCACCTGTGGCTGCGGTACAAACTGCTCAGGAAGCTCCAGGTCATAGCAGTACAACACGTCCCGCTTCAACCCCGCTGCCTGCAGCACACAACTAGGCAAGGCCCCAACGGCAGCGGTGGCGCAATGCCAAAGTTGCAGCGCACAAGCAGGCTTTGCAGGACAGGCCTCCACCAGTAACATTGTTGCGTTGCTGCTACCGAGTAGAGCAAGCAACAGAGCAGAGCAGAGCGGAGCTCGCTGGGGATCTCTTGAGAAACAGTGGCACCTGAAGCGATGTGTAGCTGACCGCCCCCACTGGAGTGGCCCTAGCTGCAAGTCCTGCGGGAATGCTGGCCTCCTCCTCGCACTCCTTCACCACATTCTCCTGGCAGCTGCATATGGGGTGGCATGTTAACAATCAAACTTCATGATAGCTGGCTGACGGGAGAGCGGCAGGCCAGTTCCCAGGCACTGTACTGTGTTGTGGTTTGGCAGGCTGGCTAGCCGCACCTTTGTTTCCACAACAACATGCGCCAGGCAGGCATGAACCGCACAAACAACCGACCAAGAGGGGCAAAACATGTGACGTTCACAGACACCTGCGGGTCAGTCCCCCAATCACCATTCACACACCTCAGGCCGTGCGGCTGGCCGCCAGCAGCAATGTGGTCCAGCTTCCCCGGCCTGCGGGCCACAGCAGCAGTGGCGGCAGCAGGAGTGTAACACACAACCCGCCATTGTAGGCCTAATTGGACCTGGATAGGGGACGCCGAGGCCTAGTTCACCGCCTTTTTACTGGCAGCAATGCACGCCTTGCTGGGAGAAGTGCGGCAGCAACGGGCTGTGCCCAGCCACCAACCCACCCGCTGGGCTTGCAACCTGTGCGCGGAAAGGCGTCCCAGCTGGCCTACTGTGCCCCGTCGCCAGCCAGACTGCCAGTCTGCACACAGGCTGCAAGCAGGGCCCTCCAACCATGCGGGCACCCAGCCAGTCGGCCAGTACATGGAGCCGTTCAGCCCTGCCAGAACAGACAGCCAGCGCTACCGCCACCCACCCACCAGGTTGGCTTGTTGCGGCTGCGACGGGCCACCCAGAGCTCCTTGCTGCCATCCGGCAGCGTCACATAGCCGTTGATGTGAACACCTGCAAGTAGAAGACGAGGCAAGGTAGTTAGAGTGATTGGAGCTATACAAAAGTGGGAGTGTGGGTGGTTGTTGTTGCAAGGGCGGTCAAACCGTGTGCCAAGAGCTAGCACAACTGGCAAATGAATGCAGCAGCTGGGCTGGCCTGGCAGCACACAGGCACATCGCTGAGCTGAGTTGCATATACAGCCGCCAACTGCAAGGCGGAGGGCGTCAGATGCAAGCTGTCGGGCCTGGCTCCGCCACTCCTTAATCCCCAGCTCCGCAGACCGCAGCACAAATTGCATGCCTTGATCCCAAACATTTTTGACAAGGTCAAGTCCCACCATTTATGACAAGGTGATGCTGTCACTATCAACGAAGCTGCCGCAACACCGCACCGTATGCCTTGATGCCGAAATGAGGCGCCGCTGCACGTTCTATGAGAAAAGCTGGTTCGTCGTGGAAGGACTGCACTGCTGGGTAGAGCTCGTTTCGCCACCCCTCTATGAGCCCCTCCTGCCTTAACTGCGCCAGCACTGCCGCGATGGCCTCGGTGCGTTGCTGCTGCGTGGCCAGCTTCGTATGCACCGCGAGGCTGCTGCCCTCGCTACCCTGCTGGAAGACGGCTGGGAATTGAAGCAACCGCTGTGCGAAGCTGCGGGCAGGCAGGCGGCAGGCAGGGGCCAGGCAGGGGTGCACGTTCTGTCGGCAACTTGTGCAACCAGGCAGTTCGTGTGACCTGGCACTAGCTGCGCTGAGCGAACTGCCAGAAACACCCAGCATGCAGCACCCGACACTCAGAGCCCGGCACCTGGCATGCAGCCCCCAACACCCAGCACCCACCTGGGTTTCAGGTAGCCAACAGCCCTCCCATCGACTGAGAGCGGCAAAAACTCTGCTGTTACGGCTGCGCCATTGTTGCAAAAATCCACCCAGTGAAGGAGGCCAGGAATGTACTGCTCAAAGCCTTTACTGCTGCTGCTGCTGGCGGCGGCGGGTGCGGCGGGTGCTGCTGCTGCGCTAGACGCCATGGCTCCGGCAGATCTACGATTTTGCCGCGCTGTGTTGTTTGCCCTGCGTATTGTGGCGCAGTTTGCCGCCGGGCACCACTTCGGCAGTGCTGTTCGCATGGGATTAAAGCCTATGTGCGCAGCGCCTGTTGAATCGTTTGCTTCAACGGACGAGCTACGAAATGCACGAGGCAACCGTGAGAAACGCCAACTCCTAATCAGTGCTGCCGCCCCGCTTTCCAGCCAGCGCCCGCTGGCATGCCATGGTTGTTGACAGAGGCTTCTCGCATGCCTGTTGCCATTTAAAGGTAAACGATATCTCTCGAAGATGTGGTGGTAAGCTGATAGTGTTCGACCTTACAGCCGTTGAAACTCCAACGGAACTGGATCAAAACTAGAATGGGCTGGTGTGCCATCTGTGCTGCAATGAAGCAAGGCCATTGCAAGGCAATTCAGTTGCCTTTTGATCGGATCAAGGTCGCCTTGAATAAGGCGCCTGCCCATTTACCCTGCAAGTCAAGCGCCGCTGCCACATCGTGCTCACGTGCGCAACAGGGTGCTGCCCTATTGCCGCACGGCTCTGCTATCTCCCAACAATAACATACAGCGCAAATTTACTTCGTAAAAAACCAAGCCCGTTACAGACGTGCAACACAATAGCACAACACAAACACGGGTGAAACCCAAAAGGCGGACCAGCAGAGGTAAATCAGCAGGATCGTGTAGCACTGGGGCGGCGCCACCAAGCGGGCGCTGTCTGGCGTGCTGCGGGTTGGGGCGCGCTGCGGGATAGGGCTAACGCAGGACAACGCAAAGTATTGCTGTCCAGGAAGGGAAAAGCTTGAGGTTTAAGGGAACAGACTGAAATGCTGCCGTGATGGATGACAGCTCTTCTCTCGCTATAGCATCTACCATACAGTTCTTCTGTGTCGCTGTTGGCTTCATCACGTTCTTCACAAATGGTGCCATCGGCGGTGCTCTTAAGACAACCCTCTCGACTAGTTTGGCGCTGCACACAAATTCAGGGAACAGTGGAGCAGGGATGAAGATGCATTTGATGCACGACGGACAGCCTTCGGTGCAGCGTATTGTTGCCACGCATGCAACAGGTTGCAATCTGCAATTCGCCTCCAGCCATGCGACAGGCAGCGTGCAGCAAAAGGAAGCACTGTGGTGGACACAGCAGTTATGGGCGGCAGACTGTACAGTAATACGTGCAACCGCCAAGGTTGTCCAGATAATAGTTACTGTCAGTGTCACACTCCAAGCGTGTGCCGCTTCCATTGCTGCATGCGAGGCACTTAAAGGAGCACTGCAGGCACATGGGTGGGGACAAATTGGGGGGGTCAGCCCCCCTCTCCCAAGCTGAGGGCTGGGGTGCAGCTTATGGGCGCTGTGGCCCTCCATGGTAGCGACAAATGCGCAACCAATCTGCCATTGCAGTCATAGAATTAGCATCTTAGAAGTAGCAAAGTTGGATTCACTTACAAAATTGCACTGGCCAAAGGAGTCGGCGTACATCGGGTCCCCGTATCTGCGGTCTTCACATCTGGTACAGTACGTGAGGTAGTCGCCATCGCAGGCTGCGCACAAGTCTGAATAGGTGCCCTGGGGGTCGCACTGCACACAGGCAGGGTGTTCAAGAAGATGCGATTGAGTAAATATCACAACCCAAAAGTGTACACTTCATGGCTGCCTGCAAGGTGGCATGGCTGATGCGTGTTCCACTCGTGTTCCACAGTCAAGTCAGTGTTCCACTGGCCCACAAAGCAGCAGGTAACTCCAATCACATCTGCTGTCGAGCTACATGTTCCACCTTGTGTCCCAGAACGCAACCGCCACCACCTTCACCGTACTACGTGGCTGCTTCTGTGTTTCCAGGCTGCTGACTGTAGGCTTACAGCTTTGGCTGGCTGCTGACCCTTGCTTTGCTCACCATATCGCATGTGCCGGCAGCAGTTAAGCCATACACGTCGGCCCACAAGTATACAGAAGGGTTATTTACTGTGGGCCTCCAGGCAGGGGGCCTGCACTTTGTGCACTTGCCATAATTGTCGCATTCTTCACAGTTGACGGGACAGGCAGCCTGCGGCACATGTGGGGTGTAAGGCGCAAGATGGGACAAGAGAACAGCTGGCTCCGTGCATGCGGGCGTGTGTGTGTGTGTGGATGGGTGGGTGGGCGGGGGCAAGCAGCAGGCAATGGTAACAAGTTTGCCCAGGAAGCACTCAGATGACCAACCGCGCACCTGTAAGCAGGCATGCAAGCATGCAGGCAGGTGGGCAGGCAAGTGAGCACGCAAGGGATCAACACGCGATCAAGTGTGTTGCACAAACTAATGTATTGCTCACCTTTGGGGTGCACATCCCGTCCTCCACAAACCAGCCTGCCGCGCACTGCAGGCACTCGCCCAGATTGGTGCACCCAATACAATTTGCGGGGCACTCACTCTGTTGGGAAGGCAGGTGCTAGTGCACAGGTGAGAGATGTTAGGCTCAGCTTCCAGTGGTACCCATTTAGCCCAAGAAGCACTCAACATACCAACTGGGCCAACTGTGGGCAGGCATGCCCGCGGCAGGCATGCCCGCAGGCAGGCAGGCAAATGAGCACAAGGTGCGGGGCCAAAACTGTCTGTCTGTCTGTCTGTCTGTTACAACCATGTGGACGACAGCTAGCATGCAATGTATAAAACAAGCGGTCATGTCTGATGCAAAGCCAGCGCACTGCTCACCTTCTTGTAGCACATCCCGTTGTCCACAAACCAACCTGACACGCACTGCAGGCACCTGCCCAGGTCGTTGCATTGGACACAGAAATCCGGGCACTTGGCCTGTGGAGAGAACATGGCAGGCGCAGATATCAGGTAGGATGTTGTGCCCAGTCAAGCCAGAGGGGCAGTACAGGGGACGGGCACAAGTGTGCAACATGACAGGTGGTCCTTGACTAGCAGGCAAGAGATCCTGCATGCATGCAGCTTGGCAACAGTAAAGGCCGGCGGGCAGCTGCCGGATGTCAGCGAGTTCCTGGGCGTCATGTTTAGCAGCAGCCGCACGCTGGCAGAGCGGCAGCCCCAGCCCGGTGCAACAGCCGCACGGTTGTCGTTGCTAGACATGCGCTGCTCCTATTCAGCAAGGGTGCAGCTGCATTTGTTTCCCAGCCTGGTGGACAGCAAGCTCTCTTATGGCAGCGAGGTGTGGGCACCACACCTGGTGGGGCTGGCAGCCCGCCGTGTGGTGGTTACCGGCAGCACTGGCACCATCAATACTGCCTGGGAACCAGAGCTTTGCACCAGCAGTTCCTGCGATCCTTGTTAGGTGTCAGGCAGGCAACTCCCCTGGCAGCCTTGATGGCAGAAGTGGGAGAGCCACCGCTGTTCATTCAATGGCTTAGTCACATGGTGCGATCTCGGAACAGCGTGCTTGAGCGGCCAGAAACCAGCCTTGACTGCCAGGCCTTGCAGTGCAGCGTACAGCTGGCAGCAGCCAGCACTGCCAACTCTAGTACGTAGGGATCAGAGTTTGACCCCTCCCTGCAGCAGCATTTTGCCCGCAGCATGTGAGGCACACAGCCCTGCAGCACCATCTCCGATGCGTGGCGACAGCCACAGCGCAGGAGGGCCGCACCCTCCTACATTACTTCATGTCTGTATGCGGCGGTGAGCTGGCAGCAGGCACATACAACATGGCAGCCTACTTGGCAGAAGTTAACAGCAGGGCGTGGCGACAGCCACTGGCGCAGCTGCGCCTGGGACCGCATTGGGGAGCAGAAGAGACGGGGCGGCATGAGGGAGGGCAGCACAGCGAGCGCCTCTGCCCTCACTGCCTTCAGCTGGGTGGGCCTGGTGGCATTGAAGATGTGATTCACATTTGCTTTCATTGCCCGTTGTATGCGCCTGCCCGCCATAAACGCCCTAATCTCTTATTCGCTGGCCCACCATCCTTACATTTTAGCCTAAACCAGTCCCCAATCCCTCTAGCACACTTTGCTGCTGACTGCTTTTATATTCAAAGTAAAGCAAGCACCCACAATTGACTTTCCACCACCGCACCCCACCCTGATTTTCAATAGTCCCCCGTCTTAGGTTTTATACTTTGAGGCAGGGGCCAGTTTTGCCCATCAATCTGGAAAAAAATGAGCCCTGCACGCTAAGGGAGGGGTGTCCCTTGGCTGCTGGCAGGTCAAGGGAGGGGTGTCCCTTGGCTGCCGGCTATACCTGCAGGCACGGTTATGAGTCGGCCGGTACGGCTCCCCTGCCCAGGTTCAGTAGGGCCTAAGTAGCGGGGTTATGTAACACACACACCTGCATCCTTTGGGGCATGGCAGGTGTAATAGCAATAGCACTAGGTACCAAGAAAGATGTTGCTCACCTGCTGGAAGCACTTTCCGCTCTTCACAAACCAGCCGGCTTTGCAGCGCTGGCATTGGCCGAACTTGTTGCACTCGGTGCAGTTGGGAGGGCATTGGACCTGTTGGCAGGGGAAGTATAGTTGCACGTGGGTAGTAGAAAGGGTTGATGACACCAGATGGGAAGGACCAAGGAACACAATGAAGCAGCAGGCAATGTGGGTAGTAGAAAGGGAGGGCATGCAGACTGCAGGAAGGGAATAGCTGTGACATGTGGCTTTGTGGGATCCTCAATGTACTTTAGAGATCTTCTCCATAGACTGGTTCCGTATGTGCACAGTAATAAATTTGCAGTAAATTCTCTCAACAAATTTTGGGAAGCTGCCTACCTTTTTGGTGCACTTGTAGCTTTCCAATGAGAAGCCGGACTTGCAATTGGTGCAGCGGGAGGGCTTCTTCCCGCTGCAGGCAGAGCAGCCCTTGGCGCACTTGACACAGTAGCCCTTTGGGTGCTTGCCATAGGCGGTCATGCACTTTGAGCACCTGCAGCAAGTTGTTGTGGAGGGTAAGGACCGCTCAGATATTGAGTTGTGGGAGCAGATGCTGCCTGGCAGTTCAGTCAGCAATCGCGCCTACATACAGCGCTCGCTGCACAACTTAATGCAGGCAGCCAGCATGACCGGCAGGCTGATGGGCGCCATTCACAGTGTGCGATATTGGTTCCCAGTAATGCATCAGCAAATCGTGTTGCCAGGCACAGATAAATGCGAACGACAGCAGGGAAAATGCGGGGCGGCGGCGGTGATCCCCTACTTGTTGCTCTTGCACTTGAAGCACCCCTTCTTGCCAGCCCTACACTGGGCCGCAGCTCCTGCAAGCAGCGCTCAGCAGGAAAGATAGTTAAGGAGCGCGTCTCGACAGCCCCCATGTTTGCTTACAACTGCTCGGACCAGTGCCCACAAGAATGCGCATTCCTGCACCTTGCTGTTCTGCTGGCTATTCTTGCTTAAAATCCACATGGCACCCTCGAAAGTCGCTCCGACAGGTGTTACTTAAATAGAAGGCAAATGTCTCTCAGGTAGATCCAAGCGCAGCACTGATCAATGATCAATGGTGGCCCGCAGTACTCCTTCACTCGTGGATCTTCAAAGGATTCGGTCACGTACACACCCACACACGCACTCAGTCAAGTTGGGTTTACATTGGGGTTGCATCGGGTTTTTTGCAAAGTATTGCACACCGCAAAAGCTTAAAACAGCAAAGAAACGACGAGCTCAAACGACAAGTTTCCCTTCCTTCGCAAGTCTGCATCGTTTTCCGCGGTTCAAGCTAGTTCAAGTTTGTTTCGCGTCCTATGATTGAACGTTTGAATGACGGCGGCAGCGGTCTCTTCGGGGGTCTCCGCGCTGCAAGGGCCCGTGCTGCGCTGTGTTGTTGTTTGTCGCTCCTTATTGATGATGAGTTTGCTAGTGCCTGTGCTCCTGTTAGAAACCTTTGTGCTGTTGTTGATACATGGCGCCGCAACAATCGCGCTGTCCCTTCCCACGTCAAATGACTCAGCGCAAACGGCTTCTTGAAAACCAACGAACCAGGCGCGACTCACAGCGCCAGGGAACGAACAACTTCCGCCTGTAGCACTCTCCTCCTCTTTGAGGGCTTTAAACTGGCGAATATTGAGACCAACAACGATGCCACAGCGTCCCTCCGCATCCTGGCAACGCTGGCCCTGAAACACCAAGGGGAGGCGACGGCGACGGCGACGCGGAAAAGGCACTGCAGCTTGTGCAGTACTGGCATGCTGGCCAGTTCCAGGGGCAATTGGGCAATGAAAGCTGCGCTACCACCCCACCCTGGCAGCTACGGTCCTTGCCAGCCGCAAGCGACTGGCGGTGGCCGGCATCAAAGTCAACCAATACCGCAACGTCGGCAACCCCATCGGCGGACCGCTGCCCAGCCCGAAACTGCGGCCAACCAGGCAGATGTGGTTGCCGCAGCTGTCAGTGCAGCGTTGGTGCAGCCATTTTCTCATTCATCTCCCACACTCAAACGCCATCCCCCTTGCTTGCCTTGCAACCCCCCACCCCACCACCAGCCGCTCACTTGCCACGCTCATACGGAACCCCCACCACCACCCACTCCGTCCCCACCC
>JAAMXP010002497.1:0-11395 GCA_019693395.1 Ettlia oleoabundans | reverse complement strand
GCGTGATGGGACATGACGACCCATCATGCGTGGCACCCCATGCGCCACCGGGAGGCCTACCTGCTCATTAAGCCACCTTGACTCATGTTGGTGGCCTCGAGCGTATATCAGTTTATCTGCAATGACATGCTGCGAACTGACAACCGGCTGCGGGGTAGACGTCTCATATCTTGTAAGCCCCGTTATGGCCGTACTCGTGAACAGATCAGCACGGCTCCACCCAAGTAAGGTGGTGACGGACACCGTACCAAGTTCCATGAAATGGACAGAGTGGGCCACAACATATGGATTGATTAACACTAGCATAAGCATTGCAGCTATCCACCCGCAATGGCTAGGTATGAAGCAGGGGCCGAAGTCACCTCGGGGTGCCAGCAACAGCAGCTAGACAGCCTGATAGCGGGCGGGTTGCACAACCAGAGCAACAAGACTGGATTATGTCCGCGCTGGGCCCTTGTCGAGTACCAATCCCCGCTCCACTGCCTTATTTGCAACGATGAGTGCTCTCAATGCGAATGCAGCTTTCGTGAGTCGGGCCAGGTTGGAGCACCGCTGGCGCCCGCGGGCACTTGTAGTCGGAGGGCGTGTGAGACGTATTCTGGTTGTTGTTTCCATCCAACACCTCATCTTTGCCACTCGGGAGGGAGAGCGCACGGCCGCAATGCTCCTCGCTGCCGCACGCGCGGCGGTTCCCAGCCTGCTCCGTCAGGCCCCGGCAGCGGCAGTAGTCTTGAGCACGGCCTCAGTAGCGCGGCGGTTCGCAACAGGGGCGCCGCAGAAAGCGGAAGAGGAGGATGACAACGACACCTTTGAGCTGCTGCCCCCCGGTTGCAGTCTTAAGGATCCCACATACGGCAGGAGCTTTGGAGCCAACCGCAACAGGTGTCGAGGATAGGCGGGGCACACAGCACTGTGGCACCGCCTGTCACAACTGCCCTATCTCTCTGCCTCTCCGCCTCGCTTCTATGGTGCCAGCTGTCATGACTGGCTTTGTCCCATATTGCTTGATGTGCAGCCTGTCCGACCCAGTGCTGATCTATGACCAGAAGCCGGTGGAGGAGTACCGGCCTCTGAAGAAGCGCAAGCCCGTGCCAGCACCGCCGCTCAATGTGGCGGTACGCACATACCGCTGCCTGGTTGCACGACTGCTGCTGGCTGCACTCTGACTTGGCATCAAGGGGATAAGCCCAGATGAGCTTGAAGCCTGGCCCCTATCCATGCTTCCAGCACCGCTTGCCTGTTCGAATGCCAGCCCTGCTGCCCTGCCCCAGGATCTCGCGCCTTCCTCCCTAGGAAATCGCGTAGGGTCCCGTTCTTCCCGTAGGAATCCCGGGATTCCTACAGGAAGGGTCCCTCCGAACCCTAGGGATCTCGCGCCTTCCTCCCCACCTGTCTTGTCACAATGCAGGCTGCCCAGGCCAAGCTGCAGCAGAGCAAGGGTCCCAAGAAGCAGTCAACGGATGAGGCTGGAAAGAATGAAGAGGAGGAGGAAGAGCTGTATGTATACGTGCCACCCGGCTCCAGCATGCGGGACCCGCTTCCCAGCTCAATGAGCGACCCACTCGATAACCGTAGGGTGAGAAGCAGGCCTGTATAAACATGACGGGCCGCCACACCGGCGGTTGAACAAGCGTGCAGCATGCAGTGGTCTGTGGAGCTGCGCAAGCAGATGGGCATGCGGGCTGGGAAGCGGGCGTGCCTGCCTCACACAGCATGGCCGGAATGCATTAAGCAAGCATTGACCTTCATCGTCTAGCAACCTATGCTGGGCCAAAATGCTTGGGTCATTCTTCTGCTGCTGTTGTTGCTGGGTGCAGATTTACTATCGCGACCCTCCACCCAGCACTGGAAAGAAGTAGGGGGCCCGATCGTTACTGCTCACACACCATTCGCCCTGGCCAGGGCGTTCCCTTGTACTGCCTGACGCAAAGGCACAATTGGTTGGCCAGAGCGGCGGCTTAGCACCGCCTTTGGGTCCTGTGCAGTTGCTTCACGTCAACTTGTAGCACCTGCAGCACGAGTTGCGCCTGGTGCTGGATAGATTGGCTGCTTGTGACACCAGGAGGAACCCTGGAAATAGGAGGCAGCAGGCTTTGGTGAGGCCTGAGGCCAAGCCCACATACTTTTAGTACGCACGCAGCACAGGCAACTAATGCGCTGTAACCTGCCTGTTTTTTTGTGTTGTGCTACATCTCCGTAGCGTTTTTCCGTTGTTGTTCGTTTCCGTGCTGGGACCTGTTCCCTGTTGTTATTTCTTGCTGCTACATTCCAACGTCTCTCAAGTGCCAAGCTGTACTTGCGTGGGGCCGCTCTTCAATCACCTTCACATGGCGACTTCAATATAGTGTGGCAGTGTTCTGGGCAATCGGTCAATCAAGCATGCCCGTTTGGCCGTTGATTATAGATAGAATGTGGCTCTTGTAGATTGAGACCAGCGAAAACGTTGGGCTTGCAGGCCTCTGAGTGCACACAGGATGCCAGGCACGTGGGTTCAACCCCGACCTACCAGGCACCGGGATGGAGCACTGGCTGTCCTATTGGTGCGGCAAGGTAGGCACTTTAGAGTTCAGCCATCAGTCAATCGAAGAAACAAGGCTGCAGACAGGCGTTGGATGCTTGAGACAGACCAAGAAAAAGGCCGGAAGTTGCACTGGATCACAGCATGGTCAGCGTGTTGGGCATGCCTAACGTAGCATGCGGTAGTAGCACCGCCGAGTTTTCTCTTTTCAGCAATTTGCATTGATCAAACAAGCTCGACTTCTATGTCGACTAGCAATAACTCGTTGATTTATGGGCCGCTTGAGATCCTTACGGAGGCAACTTGGAGCTTTGAGCATTTTACAAGTCGCCAGAGACAGGCGGCTAGTTACAGGTTCAGCGCTCGCGCGGCACCAGCTGCAGGTGCTGCCGCACCCGCGACTGCTCAGGGGCGGGGATGCCACGCAGATTTGAGATGCCGTTGACCCGCGCCTCCCGCCAGTGCGCTGCGGGCAGGCACTGCAGGTGGTGCCAGCGCCAGCCGCCCTCGCCACCCCCCCGCCGAGAGTATCCCTGAGGTCGCATGCCGATGCGTGTAGTGAGCTCCCCGATAGCCTGGGTGCAGGCAGCACAGCGGGAGGTGCTGTGCTGCGGAGAAACCTCCACGCGAAACTCGTAAGTTGGCAGCGCCGCCATAGCGGCCGGAGCATGCCGTGCCACCACCGCAGGCGTGCGCCGGCCACGTGCGCCGGCGCCACCCCAAGGCGGCACCTCCAAGCCCAGCCCCACGCCTTCCCCGGCTCCACCACGTCCAAGCAACGCCGCAGGGGGCGCGCCAAAGCCCAAGCCTCCACCCCCCAGGATGCTGGCTGCGATAGCCGAAAGCAGGCCGCCGCCGTCTCCCAACCGCCCCGCGCCTCCTGCACCCCCAGGGGAGCCGATGGCCCCCCCAGGCAGGAAGAAGTAGGCCCTCTTGAGGGACAGTCGCAGGCCCAGTACAAGTCGGGCCACGGCAAGTCCCAACAGCACGACACTTGTGTTCATGCCAGCAAGCTTGTTGGCATGAATCAGGCCTCTGAGGACCAGATTGACCTGCAACCCACACCAGCACCATGCGACAAGGGTACGGCACAGCGCAACATCACCGCAACAAAGAGTGCAGCACAGCGCAGGCACAACCAGGCCAGCCCGCCTGCTCACCAGCACCACGCTGCCAGGGTGCCGCCAGCTGGCGCTCCAGCTGTTCTTTCTTCTTTTCCCAGCCATGCAGCCTCTGCTGCCGATCCTCAAGATCCTCCGCGGGAAGCTGCAGGCAACAGGAGCAGTACAAAGCATGGCCAGCATGTGGGCACTGAAAGGCGATCTCGCATGGGTCACAGTAGAGCGCCAGTGCTTTGGCGGCACCCTTGAAGTAGCCGTGATGTCGAGTACACCTCGAAGGGGCGAAATGATCAAAGGCAGTAGGCACCAGCAGCATTGCCAGCTGTACCTCCTGCTCTCCCCCCACAACAGGTGTCAACCATCAAGACAAAAAGCTACAACCGCACCATAACAGGGATTTGCCACCCCCCTTGTTTGATGATTAGCGGGCCGCTCACTCACCGCCTTGGCCACTAGGTCCACCATGTTGTCAATGGCGTGCTGCCGCAGGGGTGCCGCCGTCGACTCCTTCCTGCGTGACATGCGACCGAAATGCACAAGTGAGCAGCAAGTGCATGCCGCTGGCCTAACAGGGCAGCAGGTTTGGGCAGAAGCCAAGTTACGGCCTACAGCAGCGCATAGGCAGACAAGACAACTTCACGCCCTGGTTCAGCAAACCAAGACGTTGCCACACAGCCTACCACCTTAGTTCAGTTCAAATCCAGAGGTTCTTCAGTGTCTTTGACAGCAAAACCCCGAATTGAGTGTAGGCACCCTGTCTGTAAGTACAGCCACTGCCAACAGGGCATCCAGCCACCCAACCGTCCACCCACCCCCACCTGCAGGAGGGGCAGTCCTTTCGCCTGTTGCCAAGCCATCCAGCCAGGCACTCCCCGCAGAACCAGTGGCCGCAGGGCACCATGGCATGAGCCACCACCAGCAGGCCCTGCAGCAAACACAACCGGGCGCCTTGCTGAAATTAACAGGAGCACAATCACCACTGGATGGTGCTGAATGCAAAGCCTGGCTCCAGTCAACCTTGCTCGCACACTTAGCAACACCAGCCAGAAACACCACCGCAAACAACACAGGAGTTTAGCAAACTGCATGATAGTGTGTAACCTCCCGTGGCAGCACTTGCCTGGCAGATGGGGCAAACCATCTCCTGCTGCAGCTTCTCATTCACATCGCTGGAGGGACCCGCACCCAAAGTGCCCCCACCACCGCCAGCCGCCGCCGCCGCCGCAGCTGCGCTTGGGCCGGCCGCTTCCGCATTGCCAGCCCCGCCCGCTGCTGCTGCTGCGCCACCTCCGGGGCCTGCTGTGCGCGGCAGGCGGGCCTCAGGGCTCGGCCTGGCACGCTTGGTGCCCTGCTCGCCCTGCAATGCGGTCAACCGTCAGCAGTGAGACCCACACTTGTCAGGGACCTCGAAGCCACAGCTAGCACAAGAATCGGCAAGTATATACCAGCCTGTGCGAGTGCTCCACAGCCAGGCATGCGTGCATGTCTGCAGCTTTCTGTTACCTGCTGAGCCGCAGCATGGCGGCGCTTGGTTGGTGAGGAGGAGGCGGAGGAGTTGAGTAAATCCACAAACTCCCGGCCCCTTGCTCCTCCCCCCTGCTGCCTCTGCAACTGCTGCTGCTGCTGTGATACAGGCGAGTCTGCAGTCAGGTCGATCAGTTCTGGCTGTGCTGCTGCTGCTGGCGGCGGAGGTGCTGGTGCTTCCAGCTGTAGAGCAGGTGGCGGCCGCAGTGATGGCTGTGCTGCACCCTGCAGTGCCCGCCTTAAGGGTGCGTCAATGGCTGCTGCTGCCACTGCTGCTGCCCCCCCTGCAGCTGCCAACCAAGGGTCCGGCTCCTGGCCTGAGCCCCCTCCACTACCACCAGCCTGCTCCGCACCCCACTCATCTGATTCCCCCGCATAAGGCAGGTACGTTTCATCAGAGGCGACCAGAGTGCCCGGCGGCAGCGCCTGCCGCCGTCTTGGTGGCACGGATTGCAGCAGCTGCTGCAGCTGCTGCTCCGGCCCGGCACCTGCCGGCTGCAATGCCAGCTCAGCCTGTGCAGTAGCCAGACCTGCCACTTCAGCGCTATCTGCACTTTCCTCCCCCTCCTCCTCCTCCCCCTCCACTGACTGTGCTGCCACCACCGCAGCAGCAGCAGCAGCAAGAGGTGCAGCGGGCACAATTGCTCCTGGGGCCAAAGCTGCAGCTGGCAGTCCTGCTGGCGGTGGCGGTCGTGGCTCGGACATGGGGCTGCTCACTGGGGCCAACTCGCCTACAAGCAGCACACCAACCGTGCCGTAGTTGGATGGAGCAGCGACAGCGACAGCAAGATTGCCATTGTCAAGAACAAAGCCACACAGGGACCAAGCATCAGAACTGACATTTACCAGGCAGGTTAAATCGCACAGGAGTTGAAAAGGAATGGCCGCAATCAACAACCCCCCGTCGTGGTCCCAACTGGCTCACCTGAAGGCCCAGCCTGCAGCGCCGCCTGGCCACCCGTCTGGGCCCTCCCTCCGCGATCAGCTGAGCCCTCCTCACCGGCCAGTGGCGCGAGCACATGACCAACAGAGGGCTGCGACTGTGGCTCCGCCTGCACCTCCATCTGTGGCTGGGGTGCCTCCAGCTGCTGGCGTGCTGTGGAGCCTGTTGGGCTGAAGGAGTACATCTCCCTGGCCACACCCGACCCAGCTGGGTGCAAGCAACCCGCAGCCACTGCCGCCGCTACATGCGCCGTAGGTGGGGGTCCCTGGTGTGGCGGCACATATGCGGCCAGGAACTCGTGGAGCTGCCGCACACGCCACACCCAGGGGTTGGGCAGGGGCTGGCCCTTGATGACGATGGTGCTGGGCCTGTTAACACCGCGGGAGGTCGGTTGAGTGATGAGGATAGAGCAGCGAGGTGGATGAAAATGTTGCACCCAGTTGACAACATAAGGTCAATTCTGAGGTAAATGCAACGGCCGGCCTTCGTATGTGAACGAAGAGGTGCAGCACAAGCTGTCAGCACTGACTACAGCCTGCCCTCACCCGCCAAAGGAAATCACGTCGTTTTCTTGCAGTACCCTGCACCAGCACACCAGCCACAAGGGACCTATAGCTTTTACAACCATAAAAGTTGCAACAGCTCACTTTCGTAGTCAAGGGTTGCCACCAGCCAGCACCCACGCCGCCCGGGAAGCACCAGACCAGCATGGCAACTGTGTGCTAACCGACCAACCCTCAAAGCTGGCAGCACTCCCAGCCAGCCATCAGGCAGCCATTTCCAAGGCCCACCTACTTGTGAATCGATCCGTCCATCCACCCACTCACCTCCTGCTGCCCGCTTCAATGCGCTGGTCGTTAACATATGTCCCGTTCACGGCCTGCATGGCTACCAGCTGCAGCTGCCCGGACACCACCACCAGCTCTGCATGTCTCCGCGACACCTGCAACAACAAACGGGAGCATACAGCAAGAAGATGGCAAACAATGGCGCCACAGAGCAGGTGGTTTTGCACATGAGGCAGGCATGCTGGAGAACATGCGGCAGAGCTGCATCGCCCGCAGCTGACCAGCAGAGCAGCGAAGAAGATTGCATATTTCGCATGTTTCCATGCTTACCATGCTGACTAGCTTGTCCGGGACCCGTCTGCGCTCGGGTGCGGCATCATTGAGGCGAAGGGCGGAGATTGCCCCCTCGGACCGCCCCACATACACGCTGGCGCTACCGGCTGCAGCCGTGGAGGCAAAGGCCTGATCCAGCCGCACATCGCCGGCAGGAACAGGGTGAACTGCTGACAGCATGCTGTGACATGCGGCCTGGGCTCTTGCCACGGCGCCTGCAGCAAGCAGCAGGGAAAACGGAGGCTGCGGCTCAGGCGGCGGCAGTCAAGGGTCTCCACAGGCCACGACGTAATGCTCCCGGTGCACCGAAAAGGTGGTCTAGCATGGTAGGTCTGCTCAGCGGCGAAGCAAAGCGGAGGTCGCTTGCCTGGCGCACTTACCTCTCGGGGTTGAACTGTTGTTGACGAGATCAAGGGCGTGCCGCCAGAACCATTACAGAGGCCAGAGCCAAGCTGGTGCAGCGCTGGACTTCGTTTCTGGAGTGCCTGAACAGCAGGACAGCCGAGCAGGTGCCGCAGCTCAGTGTGCCACGAAGCGACGCAATGTTAAAATCATGCGCCGTATCGATTGCGTAAGCGCAGCGGTTGGCAGCCTTGTGCTTGTGCCACATGCCACCTGGCGACGCTGCGTGCGCTGCGACGGGTGGGTAGCCATTTGCTCAGTTGTATGCAAGCAGTCTTAGCTTTGAAGGGCTGGCGGGGAATGTGCAACTTTCGCGATCATCCTGGATAGCACACTGGCATTGTAAAATCGGGTCTTCTGTTGAAACGGGTCGAACAATGCATTGACATTTTTCCATGCGGTGGCACTTGTTCCGTTTTGCTGCAGGACATGTATATTTCAGATCATGCTATCAATACCTTGAAAGAGTGAGGGAGGCAGGGATTTACCCTTGACATGCAGCACACACACACACACAGGGGGGACGTTTACCCTCCCACACTCCACCACCGCTGCCGCACATGCCGCCACACAAACTACCCACCTCATCGGCACACGGTGGGTTGCTGGGCTGCCACCTGGGGTAGATTCCAGCAGATGGGAACCTGAACGAGTGGGGGAGGCAGGGATTTACCCTCGGACTGCAGCACACACACACACAGGAGCGACGTTTACCCTCCCACACTCCACCACCGCTGCCGCACATGCCGCCACGCAAACTACCCACCTCATCGGCACGCGGTGGGTTGCTGGGCTGCCACCTGGGGTAGATTCCAGCAGATGGGAACCTGAAAGAGTGGGGGAGGCAGGGATTTACCCTCGGACTGCAGCACACACACACACAGGAGCGACGTTTACCCTCCCACACTGCCCCACCGCTGTCGCACATGCCCCCACAGTTGCACAACAATTTGTCAAGAGCTGGACGGGACCGCTTTTGCTTTCATGTGTAACCATCCCTCAGTACGCTACTGCTCCTGCACTCCGGTACGCATTCTTGTTACATGCGTGGTTTTACTCTAGGACTCCCCATCTAACCCCTGATCAGCCACTGGCTCCTGTTGCAGCTTTTTGGCTTGGATAGCTTTCATGCGCTCGCGCAGCGACAGCTTTTTTCCAGCGCCATCCCCTGCAGCCTGTTCGAGAGGCGGCTCTAATGTTGCAGCTGGTCCCCTCGATGCCTCAACAGCTGCTGGCTGCCCAGCTGGCTGCTCAAGCGCAGGTAGCTCACGTGCCAGTGGCTGCAAGACCAATGGACGGCCTGCTGGTGGAGGCTGGTCAAAAGCGTCGGCAGCAGGATGGGCATCGTGCATTGGTTTTGGCACCAAGGCAGGGGGTGCTGCAAGTGCTGCTGCCATTCCCCCCATTTGCCCTGCACCAAAGATTGCGTTGAAGATTGACGCATCCACTGCCCGAGGTGCAGCCTGCAGCAACGCAGTACCCGCAATGGGGTCAGCTACTTCTGTACAATGTTGGGTATGATTGTTTGGGAGAAAGCTGCCCCAACTATCAAATTACGGTATGCGAAACCAGAACGCTGACTGTTCGCTTCCTACTCACCTCAACTGGTGCCTGTGGACGTGCCACAGCTGCTGGTAGTGGCAGGCTGCCCAACAGCTGAGCGGGCGGCACATCACCCTGCAGGAGCTGCTGCAAGGCCCCTCCACCAGCCACTGGGGCACTAGCTGGTGGGGCTGCAGCCACCGGGGCAGCAGCCACTGGGGGTGCCGCTGGTGGCAGAGCCTGGTAAGCAGCACTCCCGGGAGCGCCATTGGGTGCAAGATTGGCTGCAGCCGTTGGCAGCGCGGGCGGCGCTATCGCTGGTGCTGGCGGCTCCTGCCTCTCTTCATCCTCCTCTTTTACTGCCTCCGTCTTCCTACCGGCACGCCCCACTCTTGTGGCCCCGCGGCCTCGAGATGCAGGCTTGCGGGTCGCCACGTGAGCCGCACCAGCAGTGGTAGCAGCGGCAGCGGGTCCCGCTGCCTCAGGCTCTGCCTTCACTAAACCCAAGCTGCTGGCCCCGCTTGTTCCTCCCTCCGCTTCCATTTTCACTGGCTCGGAAACTGCAGGGCTGGCACTGCCAGCAGGCGCCTTCGCCTTTCGGAGACGGAGAGAAGCGGCAGCCACTGCTGTGCCGCCACGGCGTTGGCGCGCCAGCCGGCTTGGGGCTGCTATTGAAGGCCGAGTCTTTTCAGCAGAAGCGCTGGTTCGTGGTGGCCGCTGCTTAGGCAGGAACTCCTGCCAGAGCCACTCGTCTGGGTTGGCTGGGCCCGCTATGCCCAGCAAGAAGCCTGCACCCACCGTCATAAGAAGATCGGATTCCAAAGAGCCAGATACTTCGTGGCTTGCGAGCGGCTGATGCAGCACTCGTGGTTTGACAACTGGTTTCATGTGGTTTCTCTGAAATGTGGGGGGTGGAGGGGAGGGCAACAAGTAGTTGGCCCCGTAACACGAAAGGATACATATATCAACACACCTGCTTCAGATGGAAGTGTGGGGGAGCCTCGGTGCGAATCTGCCTGCCTCTCCGCCTCCTCCATGCAGTGGTGCACCCAGCTGCAGGAGCCGAAGCGACAAGCAAACAACTCATTCAACCACCCAACAGGAACCAGGACAGGTATCAACCGACATTTCAAATCAACTTCTGATAAAACACGGGCAGATGTTGCCACCACCACCACATCATAGCTGCTTGCTGCACCCACCACTACCAGTACCGGCCCCTGGGGACGGGACAAGAAAGCTTTCTTGCAGCCATCGCCACAGGGATGGCGGCTGCATATCAATGGCTAGCATTTTTCGTGGTGCGAGTAAACCCATCAGCCAGCACGCAGGTGACACACATGTCGGTCACCAGGTGCGCGCCGCCGGTAGCCAGCCCCAGCTTGAGGGTGGAAACAGCTTGCGCTCCTCCTGCCTGGTCGCTCACAGCACGTAGCAGCACCTCTGGCTCAACAGCGGCTGCTGCTGGTTGCAAGACTGCCGCTGCCGATGGTGGGCTGCCGCCTGGCTGCTCTACTGGGCCCCTAGGCAGCACCACTCCCACCACATGCGTCACGCTTTCTCCCAGCACTGGAGCTATCGAGCCTCCCATGATGCTAACCTCTGCCGCCACACTCGCCGCCTGCAGCTGCTGCAGCCGCGCCCTTGCAGCGCTGCCCTGCTGCACCAGCGACCGTATGCTGGGGAGCAGCTTAGAGTGCTGCCCACCATCAGAACTGGTGCTGCTGCTGCTACTGCTGCTGTCGGCGGGCACAAGGCTCTTTCCATTTCCTAGGCGAAGCAAAGCGATGATGCAGCTGCGCAGGCATGAGAAGCGCGGGTCCCGCATGCCCAGGGCTGCCAGTTGCGCATCAAGGTAGGCAGCTACCGCCCGAGCCGCTTCCTGGCCGCCCGCCCGGCGCGTCAGCAGCCGCTGCGCCTGCACAAGTGTAAGCTTGGTTAAGCAGCCGCTTGAGCTGCCTTGTACTTGGCAACTGGCAGGACATTCCAAGACTTGCACCATCTCCATTCCCATCTACCTTGCACCAGCCATGCATGCACCTGCTTGCCCACCAACCATACCACAGGGGCAGCTTTTGGCAGTGCGTGTGCTACCCACCATACCTTAACACAGCCTGAAGATCCCCCCAACAAAACGAACCACCACCAACACACGTACGCGCACGTACGAACGACTGCAACCCCCAGCACATTCCCTGTACACCCTCCCATCATACAACCCACC